>VZRM01008653.1:509029-570345 GCA_013397955.1 Grantiella picta
GTGTGTGGGTGTGTGTGTGTGTTTATATATTTTCACCTTACCATGTTCTCCGAAATACTGTGAGGAGCAAAACAAAACCGGAGTTGTTAACAGTCACATTTCAGCTTAATATTAAACTGCTGTTTGCACCCTAAATCCCTCAGGGTTAATATGAGCTCATAAACCCAGCCACTAACAGACACGAGCCAATTTAATGAGACTAGAAATGGGGTCACACCAACCAGCACATTTCTTAAGATCATTGTATTATTTGTCGAAAAGGTAAAATAACAAAAAAAATTATTTACAAAGTTGAGGCATTGTCCTTATAGCTTTCTTAAATTTGCTCATTACAAGTTACTGAACAACTGATTACAAGATCCTCTCAACCATCCCCAGGCAACAGTGAACCAGATCAAGGGAGACCAGGCAATTAAATAAGGAAGAAATTCCCAGGAAACATGAACTGAAGTGACAAATACTGTATTAAACACAGTATAGTACTAGTATTTGCCCTAAATAGCTGAAAAAACAAGTCATCGTAAAAACATTAAAATATTTTTAATGACGGAATTATTTTTAAAAAAATTTAATTGTGGAAAACCACCTCAGAAATATAAGGTGTATATATAGGTTCTTATTCATCATTCTCTGCTATATAGCCCTGCTTGTAAAGAGAGCTTAATGAACTCACTTGCCAGGCAACAACACTGTGAAAATGATGATAAAACGTAACATATGGAATGAACAAGCTGGGTTTTGTGAACAGAAACATATTCTCTGCATTCATTGGAAGCAGCTCGCAGGTAATATCCGACATTTCCCAGGAGGATGATGCACCACAGCAGGCATGCCAAGGCACTTGAGCTCATAGCACAGTGCTCTTTAGGTACCATTGAAATACAAGCTGGTGGAGACAGCCTGGGAAGGATTTCCTTCATGCTCCCCCAGGTGAGCTGGAGAACAAAGATGGGGAAGGGAAAGTGGTTTGGCTGAGGCAAGAAGATTAATCAGCATTACAACCAGGGCAGAATCGGGGGGAATGATGTCTGTAGTACCAAATCAAAGTTCCAGCAAACCACACTGCCCTTTTGAAGACACATGGCAACACCATCTTTTGCTCAAAATAAGTCAGAAACTAATTCAGTGAATTTGATTCCTTGAGCTTTAGGATCCCTTCATTAGTCTGATCTTTGTTTTCAAGCTCCATGAACATTTGTACTTCTGTCAAGGAGGATGACTTTGTTCTTTCCCCTCCATTAGCACAGTAAAGCTGAAGGTCCCTGGAATGCTTCAAAGCAGCTTGAATTTTGTACAGAAAAGAGATTTTTGATATGCTGGAGTAAAAAGACAGGATTCCATCCTTTATTCCTTCCAGGGTTAACTGGAACAATTCCAGCTACATTACCAGCATGATAACGACAGTAATGTGGCCTAAATATTAAAAGGAGAGAAAACTATGGAACTTTTGTTTCCACAGCGTACCATTTGATTTCAGCACAGTCTACTTATTTTGATAACAATTTACATGTTTTGCCTCCCTTGGCATTAACAATTTTCCCTTTTAATTTGCAGGTGGTATCCCATATCCTTCCCTGCCAAAAAAAAAAAAAACCAAAAAAAACCAAAAAAAAAAAACCAAAAAAAACAAAAAAAAACCCAAAAAAAACCAAACCAACATGTCATTGGTTTCAATGTTATGCCAGCAAGCATACTAAAGCTAACTATTATTTAATGCCAGGAAGCTCACAGAGACAATACAGTCAGGACTGTGGTTTCTAGCAGCTACCCATGGCTGAAACATTCTGACATAACACAGCATTATTGCATGGGAACTCAACCAAAAGAGGGCTTGGAGTTAGGGTTTAAGAGTTTTTTCCCTAAGGATGTATGGCAAATAAGCAAGATACCTAGATAGCTCACTTCAGATTGCATCAAAATTAAACAGTTTCAGGTTTTGACTTTTGCGCCCTTTTCGGTTTTTTTGAGAGAGAGAGAATTTATGGGACACCACCTATGAACTAAAAAGGAATACTGTTAATGCTAAGGGAAGTATAAAGTATAAATCATTATCATAATATCAAATGGCAAAATAAAATTCTGAGTAAAAGTACTACGATGACAATATGAATGCAATTACTTTACAATTTAAAAAATTCCATGAGCTTCTCATAGTATGTTTAAAATATTCTAAATTTCTAAGAACCCATCTACCTGCCTAGAAGATTTCATAAAGCAGAAAAGTATCAAATTGCAGTAAAATTATTTGGTAGACTGAAGTGAATCAGAGCATTTACATTAATTACTGCATCATTCACATTATTCTACAGAAAAACAAGCTGATAAAGACCAGAATGCAAGTAAACAGAACAGACCACAAGCAACATCAGAATGGTTTGGAAAGATCTCACTAGCATCAGTGGAAGCAGAGAAGCACAAACCACGGAGTCAAAGCCATAAAACAATGGCTAGCAGAGCAAGCTACAGGCTGTAAAGTTGACAGGATTACTGATTTGTGACATTTTAAAGTCACCATAACTTCACAATTATTATAATGGACAAACTCAGAATTCCTCCAGGTTAAAAGCCAAAATTCTCTTGTGACTTCTACAGTTCAACACACAATATTTTACAGCACAGCTCTGAGAAGTAGAATAACATATTTCTGCAGCACATTATACAACTAAATATAAAGATATAATGATAAAACTATTGGAAGGAAAAGGTTAGGAAATTTCTTGCATTCTGGCAGACTTACAGACCCCAAAAATGGCCAAAGTGTAAGTGAAATGCAATTATTTTTGCTGCTTGCTAGCTAAACTGCTGACCTACATTTTAACATCCTGAATAGAGGAACAGAGATATTTTACCCATGGATTCAAAGGAAAAAAAGAAAAAAATCTCTTGAGTTCATATTCCTCATGAATGCCACAAAATGATGGCAAATCAATAGTTGCTGCTTTACTAACATCACCCCTTGGACTTGGTCAGCTAGCATGTCTGAAAATCCTTCCCAGAAGGACCATATGGATTCACATAAAATAAAATAAATAAATAAAATCTGTTTTACTACCACCATCAAAACTTCCTACAAACAGCCCAGCTTTCAGTTTGGTTACAGGTACAATATAAATCACTAAAGTCAAAAATATTTCATATTACGGTGAGCTCCATTTCTCAATCTATAAAATTGCTGAATTGTTGCAGGATAAGCTGAGTGAAAGGAAAACAATACAAGGTCAGTAAATGAGATCTCATTAGTGCCTTAAGCTATGCAAAAACTGATTTTATTTCTTGTCACTAGAAGGTAATTTTATTGCACTATTGGCAAGGCACCCTCCTTTCTCCTCTCATAATCTATTCCTACAGCCTATTGCAAAAGGAAGTTTTTCAAAACACATTTTCAATTGCCCAGCAAGCGTTCAATTCTCAAATGATTTTTAAAAACTGAAAGCAGCAATTTATAGAACCAAATAAGCACACTGAACTTGGAACTCTGAAAATTTTCTGCTCTAGCTCTTGTATTACAAATAACTTGCTTTTTTTTTTCTTCTAAAGTTTTGTTACAGTCTTTATCTGACTACTTTCAAGGAACTTCGAAAAAACAAGATCCTGACATAATCCAAATAAAACTAATCACAGGGAATGTAGGATTCTAATCAGCAGGGCAAGATCTGTGCACAGCAAGCAGCTTGTAAATGCAGAGCAGAAATACAAATGTTTTCTGCTTTGCATGGAGCTCTTGTCAGACAAGATCAGTTTGTAGACATGGTGGGAGAAGGCAGGAATACAGAACAAGTCTTTGGATATCAGCAGCAAACACTGTAGGAAACTGGAATAGAAAGAATTCAGATCTTATATAACATGTCTAAGGATGTAAGATGTATGCAATCCCTGCTCAGACAAAGCATTTAAAGCAGTTTTACTTCAACATGGTTTTATGATTAATTGTTACTGAAGCAGTCTTGTAACTGAAGACTGGGACATCTTCCAGCAGCCCAGGCTGCTCAGAGCCCCATCAGGTTCCTCTGATGCAGCCCAGGACATGATTGCTTTTTTGGGCTGCTAGTGCATGTTCTTGACTCAAATTCAGGACCAGGTTTTCCTTCAGTTTGTTTTGTTAATTTTATTTTGGTTTTACTGTGTTGCTGGTTTGGGGTTGGGAGGTATTTGGGGGGAGGAGGGGGAGTTTATGGTGACAATTGTGGTGGGTTTTTTAAGCTAATTTCCATATGAGATGATCCTATTTTTCTTTTTAAAAAATTTCTAATTACACTGTATTTCTCACAATTGCAGCCCTGAAATGAACACATAATCCAAGAGGCCAAAACAACATCCTATTTCACTTTTGGTTATGAGTACTCTCTCTTTAGTTGAATGACTTCAGATTCAGAACTGTCTTAAGTTTAGTTTATTATCCAATATGGAAAGAATATAAAACCCCATGTCTACAAGGCAAAAAAACCTATGCAAACTACAGTTTGAGCTCACAGAAAACAAGAGGGCCAATGAACTTTTATTACATAGGGAAAAAGGCAGAGGTAGAAGAGAAAGGTAGGTTTTATTCCAGGTGGAAAAGCCAGTGTAAAAGCTCACCAGAAATATGGAAAAAAATTACCAATATAAAGATAAGGACAGGGTATCAACATTTTCCCAAAGCTACACTAAAAATAGCTACTTCAGAATGGGGCAATGTGCATCTCTAGGGAATACACACATTTAACATGCCGTAGTGAACTGGCCCTCCCTGATTAAAACAGATAATTTTATGGTTCTGTAAGGTGCTTTACATAGCAATACAGATTTTGGACAGTAACAACATTATTTTCTCTCCTTAGAAACAAAATCGCCACTGAAGTTCCTAACTCATTGAAATAGAAAAATAAAGTTTCTGCAACAATAAGTAGTGTTTTTCTCAGGATACTGCACAGTTTTAAATACTGTACCCACAGCAGTCGAGATGTCAATTAGAGACAGCAGGTCTGACACTGTTAGAAAACCATTAACACAGTGACTCAATACTCTGGGGACTCCAATACAAGCTGTGATTTCCCATAAATCCAAGGAAAGAGTGTAAACAACTCATGTAAACAACAGAGACTTGGTGGAAGGTCCCAGTTTTCAATTCCTTACACAGCCAAGATAGCTGCTGACCCCAGTGACCGCTGTGGGAGCACTTGGAATCTGTTTGCATGTTTGTGCTACACTTCTCCTGTGGAGACAGATATTCTTGCTTGGGGATCTGCCTGGTTTGGGTCCTGAAAGGTTATGACCTAAACATGAAGCAAGACGTGGTTGGGGTCCTGCCCAGGATTAACCTCAGCTGGGTTTGAGCTGCCTGTTCCCTGGGACAGGACAGGATGCAACAGCAAACACACTCAAGTTAATTCAAGCCCCTCTCACAAAAAGCAGGAGCTGGAATCCTGAGACAGTCGTACATCCTAGCCTCGGATACAGGAACGCTGCCTTGATTTGCCTGACTTCAGCTACACAAATTTGCAAGTGCCTCAAGAAATGCATCTAGAATTTCCACATTCATTCCCCAAATTTTGTAGGAATATTGCCTAATACTGGGTTTAAAAATGAGCTTCCAAGAATCTTCAGAGCCTCAAAGCAAAGTGCAGCTGCAGCCTCAGAAGCATTTAATCACTCAAATCTGGATGATGGAGTGCACCACTTACCGCTGAACTGGTAAGGAAAGGGAATCTAAGTGGTCCTCGCCCTTAAAAGCCATATTTATCCTATTCTTCTGTGTGCTTCTCCATAAGCTGGAATCTAGAAAGAAAACAAACAGGCATTTAGTAAGCCTAGGGAAACTAGGTATCTTCAGCCCAGGCTGGCATGGCATTATGCTGCTCTTCTGTGGAGAGAACTCATTAAAACAATTAAAAATGCTTCTTTTCCATAGGTACCCCACAACTCCAGCAGATAACCAAGGCCATTAACATAGGGTTTGTATATTCCTGAAGATCCTGGTCTGCTGCACAGACCAGAGCAGACTGGGATGAGTATTTCTGAGTTAATATTGAGGTATTATTTAGCCTCATTTATTTTATATTAACTTGGATGCTAGAGAAAATCTATTGAGTATTACAGTAATTCTTCATGTTATTGTCAGAGAGATTGCAAGTGAGGTCCCTTCCAACCCTAATTATTCTGTGATATAATTTCAGGGTTCTTCAGTACTACATTTACAGAAAGGGCCTTGATGTCTAAGTTGCTAAAGTATTAGATGCCTCCATGTTAAACAATTTTATTTTTTATCCAATTTAAATGCTGTGCACATCTGTCTCCTGCATGTTTTCCCTTTATTCCTTGTGACCAAGAGATGTATCCAAACATTACTGTGCTAGAAAGAGACAAGAGAGAAGAAGAAAAACTCCTGATTTTCTCAAAAGGAAGGGGTGCTGCCTCCTTCCCTCTTCTTTTAATTAGCCTCACCTTACATGAGGGCATGACCTACTGTAGGTCAATGCATATTCACAGCAAAAATCATAAAGGATTCATTCTACCAAAAAAGGTGAAGTCATTTCCACTCACACACATAGCTAGAAGAAAAGTAAGGCAAAAGATCTGAAGGCAAATATTAATCCATGACTCAGGAGAAACAAGGAGGAAATGAATTCATTTGAACGAGGAGACAGGAACAGCAGGAAAATTATGCCCTCTTAGATGTGAAGAAAAAACTGGGGTCAGTGGATCTCACTCCTAGAGGAAATATCCTACACAGGAAATTACTGTTGCTTGTGTCACCAAGTGAGGCAGAAGGTTTTTGATGGAGCTGCTGGTGGAATTCTGCTGTTTGGTTATTGGCTGCACTGTGCAAGCTGAGTCAGCCAGCGTTCAAGGCATTTGCCACCCCAAATTGCTCCTAATTGACACAGAGTGGTCCTCAGTGCCTTTCCTAGCAAACTGATCTCATTACTAATGCATGGCCTTGTCTTTTCCCCCAAGATCTCACAAACATGTCCTGAGTCCATAAAATATTACAGCCAACGTAATGGATTCACATGCTCCTTCCACTGTTAGCACCAGACTGCTTTGGTGGTGGTGTCATCCCGTGCTCCTCCCCACCCCCAGGTTTTCCTGCAAATAAGAAACTGCATGTAATCCTTCTTTAGATTCATGGACTAAGAAGACTGAAATATAGGAGAAGAATCTGTTAAAAAAAAAACAAAACCAACCCCAAAAACCACATTTGAATATAGACGGTTTAATTGTGGCTGAATTCTCTGGTTTAAAAAGATTACAGATATTTCATAAGCTTTGACTGAAAGATCATATGCCCAAGTATGAAAATATGAGTATATACTCTTCTGCTCCTGTGACACACCAAGATTTGAAAAACAAGCTAATGGGGGGGAAGGTGTTTAAAGCATTTAGTGTGTGATGTACAGATTTCACTAACAAATTGAATGAATCAGCTATCTTCATTTCCACTAGTAGATTTTTTGTCTTTTTCAAAGGCATTTAAGATTACCAGACACAAATACTCATAAAATCACATTGACTGGAAACAGCCAAATATCATGACTATCAGTGTCTTCATTTGGAGGAGATACCTTTTGAACACCTTTGCATAAAATCTAAATCTCCAAGATGAAGTTTCCCCTCCTCAGTCTTATCATTTAAAGGACCCCAAAAAAGAATGTTTCAGCCTGCAAAAGTAGAGAATTCATGAACACCAACTATCTCTCCCTGCTTGGAATTAGACCTAGACTTACCTTCTTATGCTACCAACACTAAATCAGCAGCTTTCCTCTGACAAGCTAAAGCTACTTCACCATTAGCTCAGCCTACTACCAATTTCTGCACATACAAATCAAAGCACCTGCTTGGACTCCATTACTTGTGATCAGTGACATAATGTACACAGACATAAATTAGATTACTGCATATCTTTGTTCCCCATAAATTAGAAACCTGACAAAAATGCAAGTTTTTATATGCTGCCTTCCCACCAAACACACGTTTAAATTATGTCTGAGAGCCTTTAAAGACATTATCAACTCCTACTTAGGGGTTACTTACACTCCAGGAACAATAACAAAATGCCACAACAATATCTTAACCAAACTGTCTGGCTCAAGACCACGGTCAGATATTAGCTCAAATCCTTAATCCCAAATTAAGGGATCAATAATCCCAAATTAATGCTGGCAACGTGAGGAAATGCTCTCCCCAAGCACCCAGCACTCTGCCAGAGGATCCACTGCACGCCCAGGACCACAAGAGGGGCTGGAAAAGAGTGATTTATGGTTCAGGCTGCTGGTCCTGCTCCGAATGGCTCCTCCATATGCTGGACAATTACAGAGCACCACGGCAGCTGCTTCTCATTTTCCAGTGCTCTCCCTCATCTTTCCGGGCGAGACCAAGACCATTATATTTCCTGGTAAAGACTAGCAGAGAGCTGGGGAATCCTTCTGTTTAGATGATTCAGGTTTTTGTTCTAGCCCACAACACAGTGCTGAGCTCTAGTCAGCACTCCGAAAAGCAAAGTCCTCTACTCTAGCTGACTAAGGAGATGTTAAGCACATATTTACTAACTTTTATTAAGTATATACATAATCAGTAGAGTTCTGTAGGAGAGTCTAACATTTCTTTCCACTGACTTCAGTGGCCACTGATTAGGCCCAGAGCTGGTCAGAGAGGCTGTCTAGGTAAATTTATACAAATTAGTACAAACCAAAAAGCCCACTGCTTGTAGTTTATAGCTTGCAATGTTGGTAATTTTGGGAGAAGCCCGAGTGACACACTGAAGTAATAAGATTTTATTCTTGGACTATTACAAGGCCTTTTATTTAGCACCTTATATAGGGTTTTACATCTGCACAAAGCCTTGTAAACACTGACTTCAAATTTGTTTGACTCCTCTGAAAGGCAGCAGCTTGTGCATGTGGAATTACACATATTCAAGGCAGCAGGATCTGTGTCCTGCATTTTTCTCTTTGTGATATCAACACCTAATTGGGTTTTGAGATGCTAGTTCCTCATGGAATAGATGTAGATAAGCCGAGCACAAACCATGAGACAGTCAGACAAAAACTTTTTTCAGAGAACAGGGATTCAGAAGGGAGCAAAGCATTACACCTGAAAGAGCATGTAAGCATTGCTCTCAGAAATCAGCAAAGTGTCAGCAAAGGACATGGCCTTTATGGCCAAAAAAACCCCAAAACCACACGGGCAGGAAGAGGGATCTTTCTCACAGACAGGCACCAGCCCCTGCCAGCGACTGACAGAGAACTAAAAACAACTTTAAAAACTGTCAAACAGCCCACCTGTGAGTTAGAGGAGGAGAAGTCTCATCCCAGCTTACAGCAGGCTTGGCAGCACTTGGCAAACCTGTGCAATACCTCATGAGCAGAGTGATGGAGCTGGAAGCTGTTATCCCACTGTTCCACCACAACAAACCCCTCCTGCCCTGCAGGATCTCACTGCTGGGCATCTGCTGTGGCTCCAGTCTGCTTAGCCATGGAAAACTTCTACATTGCCACATGGCTTTTTAGCACCCTGCAAAACGTGCTATTTCTGCTAGAAAAACAAATTGCATCTTGTAAAATCTCCCAAATGAAATTTCTCCTCCATAATTCAACGTGTTATCTTATATTTAACAAAGTAGAAATTAGGAGGATTTTAGGCTAAGGACTCTATTAGAAACAACATCCATGCCCTAAAGTATCATGGTAACAACATGTTTTCCAGGTGAAGTCTGTGTGACTCATTTTCTTCTGCTACTGATGGCCCTAAAGTTCTTTATCACAACATTGTCTGTAATAATTAAGCACTGAAACAATTAAATTCACATTTTTGAGTTCATTCATGTCACACATGTCCGGCCTTGCAAAGGCTCATATCAAAAGTCAAATCCATGAACTTCCACCATGCCCTTTCTAACCCCTAACATCATAATTTCAACACTTGCAATGTCTTAAAATAAGGTCAATAAAGAGCATCATTTCTCTTTCAGAAAGAGACAGAAATCCACACATCTAGCCTCTGATTGCTAATAACCATCTGATTTGGAAGAGCGTGTTACCTACAAGCAATATGGTTAACCTGAGAATAAGAAGTTATTAGCTAAAAGTCATTTCAGACTAGCCATCACTTGATTAATATGAGCAGTTCCTGTCTGTACTAAAGTACAATCTCTTTTCTGCCAAACAGTGCCTGCCCTTGTTTTACAATTCTGGGAGTCTGGGAATCATTAGTTATCATTCTCCTATATGCAGGATAACTGTTAATGGAATGCCACAAATCAAACTAAGAGCAAAATTCTGACAGCATTTATGTGAGAGGTCAGGATGTAAATACATGCATTCTGTCCTTCAGCAGCACATCCAGCCCATCAGAAGTTTTTCCACACTAACCATTTAAGGACTCAGGATCCTGTGTCATTCTGCATTACAAGAGGCTTATGTAGACGTGAATTAATTACAACAGTGAGAGCCAACTCAAAATTAAGCTGGGTGTCACAAATCTAAGAAACCATAAAACCGGGAGCAAAAATAATGAAGAGCCCTTCAAAGGATGCATTGAAATGGGTTGTATTAACATGGGATCATATACACAGATCTATGGACCACACTCCCAGAATGCAAAATTAAAACCAGGAGAGAAAGTTGGGAAAAGGCACTACCTGTGGCATTCATTCATGGCAGAACCAATAATCACAGAGGAAGCACTGCTGAATGGTTCATGCCTTACACTTCAAGTCCAGTCTGAAGCACAAACCCATTTTCAGCCACAGAGGGGTTTTACTTTTACTGAGTATTTCTTCCCCTCTTTTCTCTCTGCTTTCTGCAGGGAGAGGATCTCATTTTAAATGAGCCTCTGTCTTTGACAACATTACTTTTAATGTATCATAGAACAATTCCTTTTGGAAGGAACCTTAAAGATCATCTAGTTCCAGCCCGCCTGGGTTTGGGTAGGGATACCTTCCACCAGATTAAGCTGCCCAAAACCTCATCAAATGTGTCTTTAAATACATACATATAAAAATATATATACTACATATTTATTGGCATCTGCTTAATTAAATATATTCCTGAATTCACTTCTGTTTTCATAAATGTAAAAATATATCAAACTTTATTATATATAATTATGACTTTCTATTATATTAAAATATAATCCTGTATCCTTACTGTGTGGTATTAGAGGCCAGAGGCTTGTGTTGGCAACAAACTAATTCAAGTGAAATTGCCCTGCTTTGGTCTCATTTATCCCTGACAGCACACCCAGGATTTCATCTTGCCTCCGTGGAGAGAGATCAAAAATAAAAGGGCTGTTGTTTCAAGCAGCCATTGTGTAGAGCACAAGAGAAAATTGGAGATTTTTGCACCTTAGATTGTACAAATATGGAAGTGTAGACTGTGCTGCTCAGAAGAAATGCCTCCAGAATATCACAGTTTTCTGTTATTATTTAACATGATTCCTTCAAGTGTAATGAAATTGGAGCCAAGATTCATTATTTCCCCTACAAACATGCAAAAATTCCAAAAGGATCTCAACGTGAAAAGAGCTAAAAGAAAGTCCTTTCCCTATTGAGGCATAAAATAAAGAATAAGAATTAAGTGACTCACCCAAAGTTAAACATGATGCAAATACAAATTGAAATAAAATATTCCAGTGATCAATACTGTAAACAAGTACATAGGGAAGATAACACTGCATTTAAACACTTCAAAGGGAAAAAAATTAGAGACCTACACAAATAACTCACTGCAAGGAAACATGACAATAATATATGTTCACATCTCTGTGTACAAACCATTACCTGTAATGAAAGGATTTCATCCTAATAGCCATTCCTGTAAGTCAGACAGGAAGTCTGAAAGACATCTTTATTTACATAGATATTCCTCAAAAAGAAAAAAAAAATCTGACATTTTAAGAGAGAGCAGCAAAACAATATTATTAATTCAGGTCATAGCCCACACTAGCCAAGGCTGGATTGGACTAGCATCACAAAGCATTGCATGGTAAACAGTGGTGGTATTTTCACAATATTTGCCAGTTGTGATTAAGTTTATAATTATCCAGAGTTAATATCACATTGCTCTTTTTTCATCATAGCTTTGAAAACCTTAAGACCAGCTTTACACCAGTGCTGATAAGCACACATTTATCCAAAAGTTAGCTATTCCAGGCCTTCTGTGATTGTGGTCTCTCTAGTCATTAAACCACTTCTCTGTCTGAATTATTAATGAACTTACTACTTCTTTCAATAAAGTTCAGCATCATTTTTTCACCTTTCTACAACATATTAGGGAAAAGAAAATCAAGGACATCAGAGAATTACAGGAAAGTTAAAAGGGAAGAAAGTAGATGAGAGAGATCAGTAATTGACTGCTAATAAGGTAACTCAACAGAATGCAAGAGCAGGAGATCCAGTTGGGCAACGAGCACATGAGAAGAACCAACACACCAAGGAACATTTAAAATATGGTTGAGCTAGGTATTTTCAAGGATCCCAGCTCTCTGCACTATGATTTGCCTCCACTAGGCTATCTTGGTGCCAATTGCAGTCTCTACTTTCAAGCCTGCCTTTTCTAGATAGGCACAGCAAATCCAGCAGAAAAACTTCCTAAAAGGTGGGGGGAAAAGGAAAAAAAGTTTAAAAAAAAAAAGTTAAAAAAATTAAAAAAAAAAATCAATCAGAGCATGCTGTGAAATTACCTATACACAAAAAATAAAAACATTGAACCTACAGCAAAATTTGAGTGTAGTTTCTATTTCTTGCTTTTTTTCCTTTAATCTACTCCAATTAACACTTGCAGACAGCCTGTCAGCAAACTATGCTGCCTAGTCATTATAATTCTACACAAAGAACAAGTAATAAAGCAGCAGCGAGCTTTTTCTGTTTGTGAGGAGAGAATACTTCATTTATAATTTTGAACCGCTGCCAAAGAGTATCCAATCACCAGACACTCTCTTCTTCCTCTGTCCTTCGCACAAAAAAACCGTGGAGGAGCCAAAGAGCTGTAACAACATCACAGACAGGGAATCCTCAGCAGGGCTGGAGGCAAAACTGCTCAGCAGGATTATTCCCACATCCAGTGTCTCAGGCTGGGTGTAACATGAGCAGAACACATCCGGAAACTCCAAGCAAACCTAAAAGCTTGAGGGGACTTTCCAGCCTGCTCACGTCATTTTTGCAGCAGAGATGGAGCTGTGTGTTGGAGCAGGAGGTGCAAATCCTTCTTCAAGTCAGTGAGCTGCACTGTCTTTGCACTCTGAGCACTCCTGAGCCTCTGAGCTGAGCTCCAAGCAAAACAAGTGCAGGTGGGATTGCCTGAGCAATGGCAGGGCTTGTTAGGGTCACAGAATATCCTGGGTTGGAAGGGATCATCAAAGTCCAGCTCCTGGCCCTGCACAGGACATCCCAAGTGTCCCACCAAGTATCCCAGAGCATTGTCCAAACATTTCCTGGATTCTGTCATGCTCAGTGCTGTGCCCGCTGCCCTGGGGAGCTGCTCAGTGCCCAACCACCCTCTGGGGAAGAACCTTTTTCTAATATCCAACCTAAACCTGCCCTGAGTCACCTTCAGGCCATCCCCTCAGGTCCTGTCACCGTCACCACAGAGCAGAGATCAGTGTCTGTCTCTCCTCTTCACCTCCTGAGGAAGCTGCAGACTGTGATGAGATTTACAGAATCACAGAATATGATGAGTTGGAAGAGACCATCAGGATCATCAAGTCCAACTTTTGGACCTACACAGGACAGCTTTCTGTGGAGCTTTTGAGTCTGTTTTTCCTTTGTTGATGTTGCTGGTTGTGTTTTTTTTAATCTTCCTCCCCCCCCCCCCTTCCCAATTCACAGGCTGAAGATTTAGTGTGGAAAAGCCAGGGAGGAGAGCACAGACAAAATAATAAGAAGAAATACTGGGAGAGGAGAATTGTTTGTTAGGAAGTAAGGTTTGGATGTTGATCAGTGTGTGAACAACTATGCCACACCTGAAAATACTGTAGCTCAGTAGTGACCTGTGCAGTTTCAATTAAAATGTCACAGTCCTTTTAATCACTAAACCCCCAAAATCAGGAGGTATACAAGTCATGGCCTGTATCTCCTTTTGCACTGATAACTCCCAGATATACAGCAAATTACAGGAGTCCAACAGCTTCACATCTCTCAGCTGATGTTCAGTAACCATTATGCAAGGAACTGGCACTCAGGTTCTGAGTACACAATGAACTGCCACACAGCCTGTTCCAGGATGCATTGTTTGTTCTCACCATTTTCTAAAAATTGATATTGAAAGAAGAGAAAAATTGTCTTTTGAACTGTACAAGTCTCCTTGCAGAAGAGGGCTAGTATTTTGATAAATATTTCCCATTATTATCATGGGGTTGTAACATTTGGTGTTGACACAAGTAGACACAGACATCAGAAATAGCTGCAAGGCAAGGTCCCAGAGCCAGGATTTTGCCATTAGCAGCCAAATTCAATGAATTTCTAATCATTATGTTTAGGAGTGCTCAGATCCCAGAGTTTTTTGGGGGTTTTTTTCCCATAAAAAATATAACAGTGACCATAGGAGGTCTTATCCATAATTTTAGCTTGAGCTTTGCAGTTATTTATGACTATGCCACAGAACTTTGTTTTTCTGCAAGTCAAACACAGACACATCAAAATCACATTTGGAAAGTAGACTGTTCACTCATTTCCAATGCAAGTCTCTGCACTATTAACCCTCCGGACACATGAGACCGGTAAGAAGAAAGAAGTGTAAAAATTCTCCATGAACTTCCATTTCTAGAAATTCGCCATTTACCATTTCAGTTGCAGATGCACCAAAACTTAGAAGTCACAATGCTGATCCACCACCCTGAAAATTTCAGTCTTCTGACCTGTTTCTGCTCTTACCTGTGATAGGGGTGCTGAGGAGCAGCCCATCTCTCACTTGCAAGAGTAGCTAAGAAAACTCAAAATAGCTTCAGAGAGTTCATTTCACTATTAAAATACCAACATTTTTTTCATCTACCACCTGTAGACATAGTTCCATGATCAAGAGTTTCCTTTGTCTCCATTTCCCATGAGCAGCCTCAGAAAACTCTGCCAGTCTCGGAACACCCATCATTTCCCAATGTTTCCAATGTAACCCAAGGCAATAATTGGCCTCAGCAGGAAAATAGACACGTTCCTAACCCCTGGGGGTGACAGAATGTACATTCCACCTGCAAATGTGGCTTTCATTATTTTCTGTGTGCCTAAGGTTAGAGATGCTATCAACAATCCAGTGTTTGCATCAGCTGGATCCAAGGAGCTGCCTGTGCCAATTACACTTACATTATACCAGGAAATATCCGAGGGTCAGGCATGTCAAATATCTTGCTAGGCACTGCCAACACCCTCCCACTGATGTGCCAGTGCCTTGGCACCCAACAGGAAGGATCTGCCACCTGAGCAGGCAGGCACAGTCTGCCACAATAGCAGAAGAGAATGCACACAGAAGTTTTCCTTTAGGATCACATTATCTCGGAGCAGAGGTTTCAGGGAAACAGCCCATGACCTCTGGCAGTCAGAGCTCAGGTGAAAGAACAGCATCCTGAAGCCACATTCATCCACGCTCATTATCATGACTTGAATGCCCCACAGGTAATTTGAAGCTCATGCGCTTTCCTAGCTGTCAGTACAGACCTCAGTGAGAAAACTGTCCCCAAAAGCACAATCAGCACTTGTGCAGCAGACCCAAAACCTGAAATATCTTTATTTATTTAGAGGGCAATGACCAGCAACATGTACATGCAAGGAAAAAAAATGGCATCCTTAAACTGAAGGAAAAAAGCTTAAATTACTGCAGGGGTAAATGTAAATCAGTTCTGAGACCCAGCCACCTAATTGTCCATTAAGATATCAAAAAACAGATTCTTCTTTTAATTTAATAGTCTTCTAAAAGAGAACCCAAGAAAATGTTAGGCATTACTCATGGTAGAACTACAGGACAGAGCTTTCGACTCATGACTCATCCAATAAAAGGGAAAGCAGTTCATAAGCAAATTCTGAAAAGTTTCAAAGCACAAGATGAATTTACCTTTAAAAAAAAGCATTTCAGTAAGATGGGGAGTTACAGGAAACATAGGGCAGTGGTTGCATCCAGGGAATGAAAATACAGAAATCATCCTGCCTTTCACAAGGCTTGTCACCATCTCCTCAAAGTTACCCAGAAACTTTTTTACCTCTCTCCAGATCCTGAAGGGATAGCGTTCCAAATTCCTCTCCTCTCTTTACTGCAATGACTGATTATGACTGCAAAGGTGGGGGCTGAGGGTGTCTTTTTACAGTCCTTGAACCTCAACTTAATTTTAAAGCATCAGCCCAAATCTAATTGCATGAACTGAAGACCTCATACATGTGAGAGTGAAATGCGTAAGGCACAAAAATAGATTTTAGTAAAAATGTGAGGTGTTTGAACACTGAGAGGGGGTGACTAAGAGGGGAACTCAGTAGAGACATAAACATGGAAAAATAAGTCAGAAAGCTTAACACCCTAGAGGCCCTCAAAATTAGAAGAATAAAGCTGCAAAGTCAAAATTCAGATGGGCAATGCTTCTTTGGAACCCACGTGCCACTTGCTCCCACAAAGTCACTGTGACTCAGGAGCTGGGATCACACAGCCACAGAGTGGTTTAGGTTGAAGGGACCTCAGTCAGCTTCTAAAGGGCAATGCTTATGGATCACACCAACTATCAAAGGCAAAGTTATTTATAATAATTTTTAAATCAATTGTCGCACCTCAAGAAAATTGTTGCTCATATTACATCCTCGTCTTAGGATGTCCTTGAAAGTTTGGCTTCTGATTTAACTTTTGAAGACCAACCTTTTCCAGGATAACAGAAAACTGAATGGAAGAACTAGATGGGGTCAAGAGGAGTCAATGAGAGGAGCAAATGCATTAGAACACCCAACAGCCCTGCCACTGACTTCAGCAGTGAAAGAAGCCAAAAACTTATTGTACATTTAGGAGTAGAGATTGACTGGAACCTTTCTAAAATTACATATACAAAATACCAGCTTCTGCAAATAATTATCAGGTCATATAGCCATAAAAGTCAAGAAAATATATTTTATTACCTGCTCACCTTACTTATTCACGGAGTAGAGCCAATATTAGTCAGCACAAGTAGCTGCTTGCGAGTAGGAAGGCTTCAATCATTAAGGAAGACATGTAATTAAAACATGGGAAATCCAAAACACAGTTATACCTACCAATCACATCATTTAAATTGTACTATTTTATTCATTCAAAATACAGCTTTGAAACAAAGATGCCATATTTTATGCAAGTTCTTGATTATCTTTCTTATGAGGGAGCATGTAATTTACAAGAAAGAGGACTTAAAGCTTTAAGTGCCTCTGACTTAATTCAGCACTGCTGTATTGATGGTCCCATTTAGATGATTCCATTTTAGGCCCCTCTAACGCATTAAAGGCATGACTTACTCACATCCATTTGGCTAATGATCCCCTACTGCTCTAAAGTAAATGACAGCTATTTACAGTAAATTATTCAATTAGATAGAGGGAAGTGCGGTATTCATTTTATATTGTTTGACATGGCAAAACAGAAGTGTGCAAGAAGGCAGGTAGGGCATTTTAATCTCCCAGAATCAATTGTTTAATCCACAGCAGGAGAATAAATACACTCCACAATGCTTGTCAGCATCAGATTTTTATTGTAAACATTCTAGGAGAGACTGAAGTGTTGCAGCTCCAGTTCATGTAATTCTGCCCACTGCAAAATTAAGTCCTCATACTACCCAAGGAATACCAGCATCTTACAGGATCTTTATTTTAGGCACAATTTCAAGGAGCACACAAAGTGACCATATGCTAGCAGGAGACCAAATTTCCATTTAAACAAAAAAACAGGCATGAGCAATTCTGAAGCCCATTTATCTGTAATGAGATTTACACTACTAAGTGACTACCTCACTCTCCAAAACAAGGACTCAGTGTCCCAAGACATTTGGGTAGTGGGGTATTTTTAATTTATGAAATCCCAGGACAGGACAGCTCAGCTGCTCTCACAAATTGAGAGGGGGGTTAAAATGATAATCAGAGAACAAGCTGGGGCTAAAACAGACCCCAGGAAAAGGGGGAATGATCGCACTGCAATAACTCAGAACTGTTCTTTGGTTTGAGGATCTTTTCACACATTCATCTCTTCTTCTCCAGGAGTTGAAGGGAGGGCTGTGAGTGCATTCTCGTTACAATCCCCACTGTATATACACTTGTCTGACCACTACACCTGGAGAAAAAAGCTGGTGTGACTTTGTGGTGCCCTGCCAAGCCTTTGCCTTATAAAAGGGAAAATAAAGGAGTAGCTGTCATTGCCACAGACAGGAACATGAAGTCCAAGGCGCAGGACAGGCCACCATGTGTGCTAAACCTGCCAGTGACCATGCTTGTGCAGCTCTCAGGCCTCCCAGCATCTATCAGAGGGGAAGAAGGAAGAGGTAATTTGTCCAAGCCCTCCTGGCCATCCCTAATTTTGGAGAATTTCTCTCTTCTGCAAGCCCAGAATGCCTCCAAACAAGTGCCGAGCACCCCAAATAGAGGAACATTTTCCTCTGGCTAACCTGCCAACACATTTAATTTTCTGCAGGCAGAGGGCCAAGTCCAGCAAGCACAGCTCCTGCTCAGCTTAATGGGAGCTGCAGTTGCCCGTGCCAGCCAGTGAAGGTTTGCTGCGGCACTGCAAGCAACACACTACAGAAAATACAACTGCTGCCAGTAGCTCTATTCAGAGGGTGCATTTGAATGGACTGCTCTTTTTCCCCCCTGATTTTATTCAATTTCCCTAAAGCTGCTGGCACAACGAAACCCTTCCTACTCTTAGCATGTATTCACTCCCTTCCATGAGCAAGGAATCCAGACTAGCTGCTTCCAGTGATGAATTTAGTCAAAAAGCCAGCTTACCACAGCTAGGCTGTTATAAATTTGACAGTCATTTGGTGCCTTGTAGCCAACTGTGCTGGCCAGATTATTCAAAAGACCTCCTACACACAGTTCCTGAATTCCTAGGGAAGGTCTGTATTTCAATGGCTCCAGATCATATTTTCTGCAAATCAGTTCTTATAGCTTATTTTCTTAGCTACTCTCATCCTCTTATGAATGACTGCGTTTTAATTTCTGGCTCTATCAGAACCAAACACATTAAGGAAATTTTAGGCAAGGCTCTCAGTGGCTCCAAGCTATGCCAATGTTCACCAGGCAAAGCTTACTCCATTATTATTTGCAGAAAATCCCCTCCCCTTTAAAAGCTTTTTAGATGCTATAGTGACACAAGTAATCGTAATAGCAATTCTAGAACTTAATAAGCAGCACTCTGGTCTCTCAGTCCCTGATGGCTCCCTCTGCTCAACCTACACCTCTTCATGCAAAGTTTTCCTTGTTCACCCTCCTGCTCTCAGACTAAACACACTCATATCTGCTGACATTCCCTCTGGTGCACGAGGAAGTGGTTTGGACTTAAATCCTTTAAACCTGTGATAACCCTCTGAAACCTCCCAGAGCTCATTTCCACTGAAAAATCACCAGCCTGAAAGGCACTGAGTTAAAATAGACTGCAAGCCAATCCTTCATCTAGTAGTTAAGAAGAGTGAAAACATTTCATGTGGCACTTGAAATCACGCAGGAAGGATAAACTATCCAAAAAAAAAAAAAAAAAAACAAATGAAAAAATGCAATAATTATGTGAATTTGGATCCACATTTTTAAGACTTTAATTCACCAAAATAACTTCTCTACACCAAATAGTGAACATTTATATTTTTCTATTTCCAAAATTCTCCCAGACAGCCAAACAGGAAAGTTCAGAGGAGCTGAGACATTCAAGGTGCATTGCCAGTAAAATTGCTGCACATCGTAACTACACCAAGCAGTGCTGAAAACTGGATATTGAGTGTACAATATCTCTCCTCAGCTGTTCAGATTCTGAGCAGCTGCTCACAATGGGCTGCTTGGAGCTGCAAAAGTTAGAGGACACCAAGGTGGAGGAGGCAGGGGGAGCCAGTGCTGCAGCTGAGCTTTCCCTAAGATATTCACAGAGAAATCTTTGCTTCCCCTGCTGCAGGCTGCAGTGGGAGCACAGCTCCATTGGCCACTCACACCAGCAGTGACAAGCCAAGCTGGCCTGATAATGTGGCCACACTGCTGCCAAGGAAATACAAGAGCAACTGTTGGAAGGAATGATCTGGCCTGGGATGAGTCACTTGACATCATCTCCTCTCAGATGGTCCAGCAGGAGTGTTGATGCTCACAGCTCGTGTCCTCAGTCCTGCTGTCCCCAGAAGGACCCTGTCCATGGTGAGCACAACTTGCTCCAACACAGGGACAAGAACTGCCACAAAGGGACCTGATTTGCAAGTGTTGTTTACAAAGCACCCAAACGTCCTTCACATGCAAGTGAAATTAGACCAAAATAGTGAACAATTTCACTGCACCTTCGGCAGGTGTGCTGCATGTGCATTAACAGCACAATTCACAGCTATTAAGGGTCAGGCTCACACATCAGCTGGAAAACAGCACCTGATAAATGATATGAACAGCCCAGCTCCGCTCAGTAATGTCAAGCTTTGCTTAGTTTGGTTTTGAGGCTTTTTTCCCTCTCAAAACCCTTGACTTTTTTTCTAGCTACAGTAATTCTTAGATAAATAAAAAACCATGCAACATTTTCACATGTGATATTGAGCATGTCACCCTACAAAAGCCTTTAATTTCACAATTTGTACATGTTGAGATTTTAAAGTATATATACAGAGAATTTTTCATATGACCAAACCCAAGGTACAACAACTCCCTGAAGGTTTCCAGGTCTCCCACAATGTCAGGAGCTCTTTAATAAATCTCCATAGAAGTGGAAGTCCAGAAACTTTTTTTTACATTTTCACAGCAACCAAATATAACCTTCACTTCACATGGTTTACAAATGTTCTCCAAAGGAGAGGAGCAAGAAATGGGAGAGGCAAGAGCATTCAAATACAAAAAGAATGCAAGAAAATAGATATAAAAGAAAAATCTGCTCTGGGCAGGCACCTTCATTGAAAATGACCATGAAAATAAAGAAGATGCACCATGAAAAGTCCCATTGCATTTCATGCTTAGGACTTCAGTCTGTGCTGGAGACAGTAAGTTCCTGGCATGGGACAATGTTTCAGCAATGATGAGAGCACATTTCAGACACAGTGCAGTGTTATAGTTTGCAATTCATGTTGGCTTCATTTTTCTTTTGTAAATCAACATAATTTGGCTCTTTTAACGTTCATCTTACTTTTCCTTATTTAATGATTTTTCCAGAAATGCTTAAAATCAAGGGTGCTCTGAACACTAAATTATAAAACTTGGCATATGAAGACTCAAATTCCTATAAATAGATGAATATCCCATTTTCTGGAATTCTAATCAGCTTCCGCTTTTTTATTTCACCTCTAGGAGATGGCAATCTAAAGAGCACTTTTACAACTGCTGAATATTCATTGCTGCTTTTTCCTTTAAAGAAAATCTATTGATTAACTGATTTTGTAGCTTATATCAAAGTACAAGTCCCAGGTTAAAAAAAAAAAAAAATGTGGGTATGAAAGTACCAAAGTTTATACCTTGTAAGTTACAAGGATGACAGAATTTCAACAACAAATCTTAGTTTGAGAGATGAGTGTAAAGGGTAAAAAGCTCTCACACACCTAAAATAGCCTTCCTTCAGCTGTGCCTTGGCCAAAAGCCTAGGCAGCAACAAGATTTTTTCCCTTTAGCTAGCAAACAGATCCCATTCTCCTTTTTTCCAGGGCCCACATCCGTATAATCAACTGTAGCTTTGGTATCAGCATTTATAGGTTTCATATGGTCACCATTTCTAAGCAAACCACTTCCTCAGTAGAGACACAGTCAGTATATTTTCTCATTTTCATTTGGCAGAATAGCTGTAGACTGTGGGAGAGAGGAAGGAGAAACTGCAAGGGATGGAAACTAGATCTAGAAAAATCAAAGTGTGTTTCTTTAAGAAACAATAGATCAAATATGCAAAAATCACTATACCGAGTGTTTCAGGCTCCCTTTCTGCCTCTCTTTTCTCAGTGCAGCTATTGCAGCCATTGCAGCCACTCAGAGCTTTCTGGTGGGATTTCATGTTTGTGAGCAAGCATGGTGTGCAGAGGGACTAAGGCAGCCACATCACCATCTGCACTACCACAGCAAAGAAAACCAAAGTTTCCAGCTCAGGTTAGGTGTTCCTCTATCTTCATTTTATTTCTGTTCTAAGCAGCTTGGAAACAAATCAAAACAAAATCCTGTTCCAACAGGCAAGGGGCAAATTTGTCATTTCAGGGCTGCATTTGAAACTGGAGCTCCAGAATCCAATATACAAACTCCTCAGGCTCTGAGACAAAGACTGACATTAAACATCATGGCTTTAAAAGAAAATATACCTCTTGCCCTCAGCATGACCTGGTATTACTGGCTGCAGACTGCCAGCAGCTGGCTTTTGCCTACTTTGACAGTTTACACATCCATGTGTTGGACAGGTATTGATGAAGACACAAGTTCAAGAAAGAAGAGCACACGTTTCAGTTTCTCACTGCTGTGGTGGGGAATGACATCAACCCTTTCATCTGCCTGCCCCATCATACAATGTCAAAATGATTTTTTGTGACAAATAATAAGTATTGCTTAAAAAAGACAAAATCAACCACCCATCCTGAAACAGCTTACTGAGCCTGTAACAAACAGGAGCCGTGAAAATGAAATACATGAAGGTCAGTGCACTGTTGGTACAATCAAACACTCCCAACTCCTTGCACTTGGGCTGAAAAGGCATCTTCCAATCTTTAGATGCAGTGTAAGCCTGGAAACGTATTTTCTTTAGATTAAGAAATTCATGTTTGAAAATTACTCAGTTCCGGGTTTTTGTGAACAAATTGACCTAGTTTTAATTATTCATGCGCTTGAGTCTCAACAGGTTGGCTTTTCCAACTGCAGTGCCTGGGAAAGTGTGTGACCCAGCCAGCCCTCAAAGACTTCCCCAAAATATTTCCTAATGGTTTGTTTCTGATTGCAGCAAAGTTCTTGTGTGGATATTTTCCACCTGTTTAATCTGTTGGTGGTACTCCATCTGTCCTTCAAAGGTAGTTCATGATCAACAGCGCTTTCCATTTCATTCATAAAATTCATTCTAGTGAAGAAGTCTACAAATATTCTTTTCTGCCACATGCCAGTGGATCTCATGAAGCAGATGTTGAAGAACACAAACCCTCAAGAAATCAGATCACATTTAAAGGGTCAGATTTTCAAATTAAGAAGCATTACCAAAAAAAAATCAGAAATATTTTTTCAATTTGACACACACATTTTCTGGGTGAGACATGAATTCCAGGATAAATACAAAGCTCACATCTGGCATATGACCTAGAAAATCAGTTTTCTGAAGTAAAACAATGTTGTAACATAGATTTCTTATGAACATATCCTACAGTGAATCAACAGCTTCTGTTTTAGTGGAGGACAGCATGGATATCAACAAGAGAGCAATCATGGAGCAGTGCCAGGTTATACCAGCTGAAAATATGGCTCAATCCCCTTGGCACAGAGAGCTGGAATCTAAAAATACTATGCTATGGCCCATTATTTTAATGTCACTTTACAGCCACTGTACTCTCTCTGAAATTTTTACACTGCGTCCTAAAGTAGGCAATGAACTAGAATTCAGCATCAGCAACTCAGCAGGTTGCAGGGGAAATGCAGCATCTCTGGGTACCACTGCCTCACACAGAAAACTCAGGGTACTCAAGGTATGCTTCCTTTCCCTTTTATGTTTTATTTTGCAGCATTCGGCCAGTAAGTAAAAATGAAAAGCTGCTTTCCTGTAGAATCAACAAAATCTGAAAAAATATTATATAGAAGGATAAAATTCATAGTTTGTAAATATTACTAATTTATCAATATCAAGTTAGTTTAAAAAACCATTTGTTTTCACTATTAAATAAAGTATATGAAGCATAATTTTTAAATTAAAATTATTTGAAAATATGTCATAAAGCCTAAAAGCATTTAGCTGCCCCCACAAAAATTTTGTAACTTTATCCACAACTTTTAGGAACAATTCACTGTGAGTTGAGTACTAAAAGGATTTCGATCACACAAAACTTATTAAAATTAACTGACACTTCATTAGTAAAAAGAATATTAATTACTATAATAATTAAAATATTCTGACTTAAGGGAAACAGAGAACAGCTCTCCTTATCACTGTGAATGCAGGCAGTGATCATTTCCAGTCAAAGACTGAGATTTTTATTCTGGCCTTCACTGTGCCTTGTAACAGTTACAAGCACACTCACATCCATGAAATTTAAAAAGTAATTATATGAACCAAAAAGTGAATAAGAAAAATCCTTGCCTTTTAAACCATAAACTGTTCCTTCAAATTAAGTGACTAAAGAAATGCTTATATTAGGTCTTGAAAGTATTTTTCAAAACTATAAATCACGAACAGCACAGAAAGCATTGCACTAACGCAATATGGGTGTAAAGTTCAATTTGTTTTTACACAGCGCAGCAGCACATCTTAGTACTTAGACATGACATTTACTTTTCTGTCTTTTAATCCATCCCAATAAACAAGCAGATATTTATCCCACAAGCTAAAGCTAAATGCTTTAGCCCTGCATAGATACTCTGCACTCATGCTGAATTGGGTGCAGACACTTCTGAGGGAAAAAAACCCCAAAAAACCAACAACAAAAACCAAGCAAAAATAATAATAATTTTTAAAAACCCGCATTTTTATTGGTCAAGACATTGCTACATCTTCCATATGCTTCCCCTTCAGCAACCTGAAAAAGACAAACTAGCAGAGCTAAGGTCAAGGAATTGCTCCAAGAGAGATTTGCCACCACTGAATTAACAGACTCACCAGGACGGGGATGGAGGGTGCATGGCTCTGGTTATTTCACAGTTCTTGTGAACACTGCAAATTTGGGTACCACCAAATCTTGTAGTTTCACGTCATAAACCAAAGCCTTGACCAGCAGCTGACATAATGCTGAAAACAGACTTAATTCCTTTTACTTCCACTGGAACAAGGAGTGAAAGCTGAGATCACGTTTCATTACTAAAATGGAATTTTTGGAAGAGAAATGAAAGGGAAAAGTCATCCCTTTGGAAAATGTTTGCAACCTCAAAATAATAGTCAGGTTTGTGATGTGACTGAGGCAACTAGTATTATATTTTGGGGGTCAGCTTATTGGGTATACTTCTGAAATTATAAGTTTGAATCTATCCAGCTGGAGAAACAGCAGTAACTGTGCTCATTTCCAAGAGATCTGCATTTAAATAAAGTTTTGTTATTAAGTAAAATTCTTTATTAAATCATATCCCCTGTTTTCAGTATTGAAAACTGCTGAGGTCCATCTACCTCAGACAGACTCATCAGCTGGGCAGACAGAGAACCAACAGCTGGAACACACATCCCTTTTCTGCACTGGAAAACTGCTATATTCTGCCTCCTTTCAAGCCAACAGAGACCCTCAAGCACTGTGTAAAAATCTGTTTTAGAAGAGCAACAGGAAACCTGCAAGCCACAATAATGCAAACTGGGCAAGTGCAGTCCAGGTCCTGCTGCCTGAATCATGAGAGCTCTCCCAGCCGTGGTTCAGCTTTTTTCAGACCAGCCAAAAGAAACATATGCTGTTCTGTGCTAAAAAGTCATTTAAATCAGCCAGCTTTGGCAAGCAACTTGCACCTTTTGAAAAATGCATTGCATTCAGTATTTGGCATTCGGTCTCCCAGCTTGTTTTTCAATAATATCTAAAAAACAGCATGAGGAAACTTCACAGAAGGGAAAGGTATCATCACCAAAGAGACACAGAGGTGTGTAATGCAATCATGAAACTTAAGCAGAATCAAACTGAACAGCACTCATTTTGTAGAACTAATTCATCATTTATGATGGTTTGCTGTTAAGTGTGAGTTCTTACAGCTCAGATAAGCTGAGCTCAGCTGAGCTGTTGCTAGATGTGCTTTATCTTTGCCTCCATTCTAAGTGCAAATATAGCTCTCAAAATCACTTTTTTTTTTTTTTTTTGGCAGGCCAGAAAACAAATAAGTACTTCTCTGTGATGGCTTGTTTGACAAGACTGCAATTCTTTCTCTGGAGAGCCTCAAAGCTCTGCAAGAGGTGTATTTTTCATCAGTATTCATTTTGTGGGATTTATTGATTGGTTTCTTTTTTTTTTCCTAAGCTCTTTAAACTTGCTTGCATATCTAATAGGAAGAAAATGTGGACTCTTAAATATTACAAAACACAGTGAATTCTTTCAAGCACTAAAAGAAGAAGGAACAACCAATTGGGAAACAATATGTTAGAGAATTTAAGGAAAAGCTGCAAATCCAAAGAAATTCTTGCTATAACTTATGCTGCTTAATGTGCAAAGATATTTAAGATTTCAATCTTGCCAGGATCCCAATCCAGCAAACTACTTAAGGACATTCATGGGAAACAAAATGAAAAATCTCACATGTTTAAAACCTGACACCATCTTAAATGCTTTGCCACATTAGGGCCAGCAACCTCAGCACTTCTCAGACAAGCTGCAGGTGAATGTTCACTGAGATCAGTCGTGCTGTCCTTTGGCACTTGCCTTTAACTCCTCTAAACACCCCACGGTTTGTTCATGTCCCACCTCAGGCTTCTCTCAGCACAGCTGCTGCTTCACCCCTAAAATTATTGGAGCACCAATGGTTTCTAAGGCTTTGGCACAACTCTTGAAGGAATTCAAGAGGAATGTGGTACAGAGACTTCAAGTAATAACAGCACTGAAGAGAACCTGCACCTCATGCAATAGCTTAGATTCAGAACATTGTTTTAATGCCTCACAGGGATGCTGCACAGCACACCTACCTCAAGGTCTCCATAGAAGCTGCTGCCCCTGGAAGTTCATTGGAAATTACAAATTTTCCATGGCAGATGTGGTTTTCCTGCTCAGAGCACCAGTCCCATTCTGCCCCTGGTTCTTGTGCCCCCAGTGAGTCACTGACACCCTGATTCTGCAAAATGCATGTCTGGCCAGGAAGACAGAGGGTGTGTGCCTAAAGCCAAATCATTTCATTGAGGTCTGAGCATGTTCTTTGTCAAATACAGCAAGTTTCTGCCCTGTAGAAATAATGACATTCCTCTTCACATTCCTTGCTTTGCACTATTCCTTTATGTTCCAATAACCTCAAGAAGCGTAGCTCCTGGTTGCCAGATTTTATAGGGATACTGGAGACACTCAAAAACCTGTATTTTCTGGACTAGATGGGAACTCATCAAGTTCAAAAATGTAATAGCTCTGAGAAAAAATATCAGTCTATTTTATCCTCTACTGTGTGAACATAACTCTCAGTTAAAGACCATTAGGGTAAATTGAATAACTCTAAAATGTGGAAAATTTGGCCAACGCATTTTTTTAGGCAAATTAAATACACACAGATTGTAGCTGGCAATCTATTTCCAATGATAAAGTAAGAGACACAGCAATGTGCTGTACAGACCTCCACAGCTTTCAACCTAGAAACAAAACTGCATAGCCACCAAGCCTTTAGATGTGTGTCACAACGAAGAAATAGTACCAAAAATGTGCAGTTGTAGGCAAATGATAGCATGGATTCATGTAGGAAAAAAAAATACAGGTGCAGAGGGTCTGTGAATAACAAGTTGAACAAGGAATAATGATATCATAACTCAAGCTCAGATAAAAATTTGCTTATCATCTAGGAAAAAAAAAGAAAACAAGGATGAAAAATGAAGGCTGAATTTTTTATCAATATCTGAAGTAGTCTGCGCACATAGTGTCCTGTTTTGTTAAAAAAGGATGATGTAAGGGATATATATCTGTGGTAAAAAACATTGTTGGAACACAAGACCACTGTTTGAGCACACTCTGGGGTGACACAGCATGGTGGCTCACGAGTATCTGCAGTTTGATCAGTCGTTCTCTGCTCCCCTACACAGAAATTACTGGCACAAATGGGTGTTTTGAACAACAAAACTGAAAAGTCACAACTTTGTGAGCTGAAAGCCAGGTTACTAGGGAAAAAATATGGAGGGATGTAAGATTGTGTCCCTTCTTTTAAATATAATATAAAGAAAAAAATATTATTTATCAAGTGAACCTACAGACTTCTTGTCAGCACAAGCACTTGATTCATCACCAAAGTTTTGTTGAACCAGGGAATATTTCTTCATCACCTCTGTTGCCCATACCTGCAGAACTGAATCTTTTTTCAGTTAGATTTCTACTAGACTTTCCATCATTTTGGGAATGATTTATCTGTTAATTGGCCCTCCACTGAATTTTTATAAATATGTTGAGGAACCACTGCACAATTAACTACTTTTCGTGTAAACATACTATTTACTACATAAAGGAATCTGCAGAGCAAATCTCTCCTTTCAAGGCAACACTTGTCACCTTTCTCACCTTTGAAGACAACACTAAAATGGACAACATATTAAAATAAAAAATTTAAATGGCATCCTGCTTTTCTCCTATTAATACCCAACAGGTGCACAGAGCACCAGCACCACTCAGACCACCACTGAGACAAAACAAAAAGTCAGCTTTCACAAGCCCTGCATGAGAGGCTGCTGTATTTGATTTATTACAGCAGGAGCCACATAAAACTCTGTGTGTGGTCTTTGGGAGAGGAGGCCTTAGGTAGTGATGCTGCACAGGAAGGAGCTGCAGCCTCCCATGGGACAGACCAGGACAAGCAGCTTGAGCACGAGTCAGGCTTGTCCTGAACTCCACAGAACTCTGAGGAGGAGACAAGACTTCCTATATTAAATGGGCTGCCAAAAAATGTGTCAGCCAAGCTTTAGGATTGTTTAGGCTCTCTTTTTGAGTCTCTTCTTTACCAAATCGACACTATATTGTTCAACAATAAACACAGCTGATTCTGCCCTTTATGAAGAATGAAGTATTTACCAGCTGTCTCAAAGCCATGAAAGGGCAAAAAGAAAAACTGAAGTATTTGGTCATCCCAGTACATCAAAATATCAAAGCATTTGAACATACTCACCCTTACTTCTATGGTAAAATTAAAGAAAAATAAACCAGCAGTGGTGTTGCACTATATTTGTATAATAATTCACCTGCATACCTGTAAAAAATTGCTCATGAAAAAATTAACTTGACAGATTAGCTCTGCAGTAATAGAAAGTTGTCGTACCTAAAGGCTGTAACACAGCTCTCCCCCACAGCTTCTGGCAAAGGAGAGATTGACATCACTTTTCAACATCCCTAGTTAATACATTGGCAAAAGGCAGAAGAATTTATATGCCTCTTGTGAAAGGTTTTGTTAAAATTGCATCTATTTTTGCAGCAGATCTTATAAAGCCAAATCCATCTGCAAATATCCCTCAGTTTCCAGAGCACTGAAGCCATCAGGAGCCCAGCTCATCTGAGATCCGTGACAAAATCACTGCCTTCCCACGTGCTCTGTGTCATATGCAGATTGCATATTGCCTGAAAAAATAAATAGCAACCCCCTGACAAAAAGGTAAGGTAGGGATTTATCCTTTCTTTGCTTGTAGGTACCACATATTTGAGCTTGAACTCGAAAAATTCCAGGAAGCCAAAGAGCAAAGCAGAGCAAACAACTCAAGCCCAGCACAGTTTTCCCAGGTCTGCCTAAAACAGCCAATCTGCTCTTTTAGCAGCTCCTGTAGGAAATTGTCTCTTTGCACATTGGTTTTCATTTCAAATTGGTTTGAGACCATTGCCTACTTAGAAATACTTTTTGGTCCTTCTTGGCTCCTGGATCACATTCTCATGTGTGCCTGAGACTAAATGAGACTTTGGGTATTCACTAGTTTATTTTTTCTACAATTTACCTCATCTTTACCTTTCCTACATACGTGTTTAAATCACTTAAATAGTCTCAAATCTTCCTAGGAAAGGCATTGCAGTATGTGCTGTGAACTAACTTTCCTTGTCAGACACTCAGGAACACTTGGCTCCACCAGAACACTTATCACAGAAACCCCCAAAATTCACTTTCCTACAGTCACCATACCACAGTATGTGATGTGCCACAGCCATTTCCTCCTCCTTAGGATGCACATAATTGTGGTATCTGAGATAATGCTGCAAGCATGGAGAAATGCTAACTTCTGAAATGGAAAAATGATAGTTTGTGCCGTAATTGCAGGCTATCATAAATGCCAGAGTTATTTAACTGCAAAACAGAACAAAGGCTGGCCCCAGCTCGAGGCAGTCAAACTCCACAGCAATCAAAATAAAAATAAAAAGTCTTTGGCCCAAATGTATCTTTTTTGTTTGTTTTTTACTGGAAATTGCGAGGCAGCTCAGCCTTGATAAATCAGAGGTTGAGCCAGCCAAACTCCAGGTCTCCCCTCTGTAAAAACCCTGGTCTGGGGCCTTTGAGCTTTCTGGGAAGGGCAGGAAGGGGAAAAAAAGAGAAAGAGAAAGGAACATCCACAAACTTGAAATAATCTTTCCAAAAATACCCACCATCAGCCAGGTCAAAGGGAGGCAGACACTGCAGAGTCAGGCATTGCTTTGCAGAGTTTATCTGGTATTTCAGATATGATCTCATCTCCACCGTGGGCACTTTGTTCATGGAGTCAAATCCAGAACAAGTAATGAGCATCTTGATTTGGCACATAAAGGTGTATTTCATTATTTCTCCGAAATCTAGAGTTATAGTTACTTATACTTAGTATATGCAACAACTAATGAAGCAGTCGAGCTAATCCAGCCTGAAAGCTCGAATAATACTTTTACAACACTATGATATGTCAGTTGTCTCCTTCAAGCAATTCCCTCTTTTGCAATTTTATTCCATTTCTTGTCTCCCCATCTCATTTTCTTCAAACCAATTACCCCTGTGCCTATTCCTTCACTTTATTTTGGATGTACCTAGGCTGGGAAAGGGCAGAGAGGGGAAAAAAAAGGTACTTTAAGTTGAAAAAATCTTTATAAATCTTGAATACTTTTTTAACAAAAACTTGAGGCAGTGTGAAAAACTCTTTATATATCATCCTTTCATAAAAACTTTTCTCCCCAGGCTAGTTCACTGTTCTGTTATTAAAGAGTTCTAGCTCCTCACTCCTTTCCCCCTTCTCCTCTCCTTCCTGACACACTGTATTCACTTTTGAAAGGAATTAGGAATTTTGAGCCCTTTCCATCCGTGGTGTGTTAGCTGCTACAGAGGCCTCTCATTACTAGACAACATAAAGGGTACTTGAAGCCATAATGGAGCAAAACAGTATTCTAAAGGAACAATTTATTCAAATGTTAAAAAGTGCCTCATTTGTTTTCCATAGAAAGAAATGTGATTAATTAAATTTTTCTATTTTGAAAGCCAATTAAACTGTAGTCTGCCTCTGACAAAACAGTACAGGGATTCACAATACTATACAAAGTTTTTGTTTAGTTTGCAATCAGTTTTATTTACTATGATTTTGTGGTGTAGTTTGTTGTGCTCAGATTTGAGAATGTCAGTTAAAATTCTGCTGAAGATAGAAAAAAAAAATAATGAGACTTCCTAGCTCAGTCCAAAAAAAAAAGGAAGATTCAAGAGAACAGCCAAAATTGAGGAACTCAAGGTAGAGGGAACCTGATTAAATCTCAAACTATTCTTCTGTCTGTCCTTGAGGCACAATTGCCAACCTGTGCACAGAAAACTTCCAAATCTGCCAGCAGGTGCTTGTGGAATAACCTCCCTCTAGGAAAATGCACGTTTTTATAAGCACCTCGTTTAGATGGCATGGAAACCACCACGAGACTATGGCAAGGAAAATAATATTCTTGAATCCAGTGAGATTATCTGGATCTCGTCCTGCCACCAGGTCATTTTTCTGTGTCTGTGGGGTTTTAGTGGGAGATGGAACAGAGCTCCATGATCTCTGGCACTGCTCCTGAGCACTGCCCAAGTGCTATCTGCATTCCCACTAAAAGCTAGAATTCAAGAGAGACAAATCTAGTGTTCACCCCATGCAGCCTATGAGTAGGATCATTTTTAGAAAGCAATCTATAGCATTCTGAAGCCCCACTGCTCCTTTCACCTATAGAACAAGGCTTTTGCTTTTTTTTTGCCTTCAAATAGATCTCTAAAGACATTGGAATGAAGTTACTTCATAAAGACAGTAAATTCCTCTCTCATCAATTAGTGCAGCAACAAAAAAACAACCCTTAGCACCCCGGGAGCAGCTTTCCACCTTGGACTTTGCTTTGGACAAGGGCTTGTCCTGCAAGCAGCACATTTCTGTCAATCCACACCAAACCCCGTCTCGAGTGTTGCCATGTTCAGATCAGTGCTAAAACTAAGGTGGTGGTTTGACTTCCACTCATCACCACCATGGCAGTATGGAGGATCCAGCAGCACTCAAAATATAAATTATCAAACTGAAAGAGAAGCAACACCTCTGTCCCCCCAGTTTTTCGTATTTGCTGTATTTTTGTTTAAAAAAAATGCAGCAGCGGCACATTCATAACTATGACTTAATTGTTTTGTCCCTTTTGTATTTTATTACGAAAAAGCAACACTAACAGGTGAGCAAAGGACTTCACAGCAGTCCTGGCAATTCACAGCATTTCCTCTCTCTGCTTTCACATCTGCACAAACCACTCACCATGATGCTCAGACCGAGCCAATGACTCTATTTTTGTCACACTGCCACCCTTCAAACCAACAAGACACTCATCAGCCCTACCATTTACTGTGACATCATTTTGGAGCTGTCTGTAGCACCCAGGCCTCTTTCATCACTGACCTTTCTGCATGTCCTGGGTCCTGCAGGATATCATGGAAATAACTGTATAAACCAGAAATTTTGCTGGAGATTAATGGATCCAACAGGAGGTAATCTTTAGTGTACACAGCTTTTCCAAAGGTCTCAATGGGAAGTTGTAATCTTTTTTGGATCAATAGGCACTGGGGCCATTTTAGAGACAGAAAGGGAAAGCAGACCTGGGGTTTTTAGAGGAAGAAAGAGAGGGAAAGGACAGATTTATAACTGAGAAAAAGAATAATAACTCAAAGTTATTTACTACAGAACTTGCAGCATCTGCTGTTTGACTGAAACAAGCTCTCACAGGTGTTGGGTGTATCAATCCTCACACACACTTGGGAACACATTTTCTGCTCACACAGTAATTACCAGCCAAGACTCTTTTTTCGTACTACAGTCCCCCCCTAAAAATAAACCCAGGGAATATGCGCACTTACTTCTAGTTGAGCAGAAAAAAAATTAATTAAAAAGTCACCCCACCTTCCAAACTACAGAAAAAGCAACCTGCTAAGCAGGAATCAATGCAAATATTCATCCCTCATTATGATGGATAAATCATTACATGATCAGTGGCAGTTTGTAAATGCAAAGGTAGGTTTGCACATATAGCACATAATCACAATTTTCTCTCCAAATCCTGCATTTCATAGGCAGTTCATTGCCTCTCCATTTGTAGAGGACAAAAAAACCAGCAATGAAAGCTTAGAGGACACTTTACCAGGAAGATTTAAGAATAATCCCAGATTTAAGATGCAAGATATTTCAGATTTACCCCAGCTTCAGAGACATAACTAACCTCAAAATGGTACTTCCTCACCAAATCACCCAATGTTGACTGCCCAGGCAGCTGAGGCTTGGTTTGCTCCTTTTCTTGTGGTAACTCCTTTCTCAATAGCTCTACTCCTTCACACAGGTGGTGCAGCAGAGCACTCAGGACCACCACACTCAGTGATTGCTATGGATTCCTACCAGCAGCATTTTTCTGAGGAATACGGTTAGGAAAGGGAAATACAGTCCTGAAGTTACTGAGCCAGCTAATCCTTAACATATGGAGCAGAGAAAGGCAGTTTTCTGGCCAAGAAAGCTTTCTCACGGCTGGCTTGTAGAAAGGCTAATGCAAATGGTGAGAGCAAGGTGGTGCTCCAGCCAAAACCATGGAGGATATTTGAAGGGAGGTAATTTGGGGGTGCTGATGATTTACATCTGCTCCTCCAAGGTGGTTTTTTTAGCATCCAAGATTACAAGGCTTTAAAGCCACATCTAGATCACAAGTTGCTAAGAAGGACACTTGTATTTTCATTAATTCATATATGCAGACTAGAAGTAGGAAAATCCCTGTATCTGGGACAGGACAAGGATGGGCTCACTGCATGTAAAATGTGCTATATCACATGTGCTGTGGCTTCTTGTTCTAGCAGAGAAACTGTCATTTGGGCTCTAAGTAATATAAAGTTCAGAAGGAAGTCTGAGTCCATAAATCGCCATTTGATTAAACATCAACAAGTGTTCAGAGGCCCAGTTTCAGTGCTCTCAGAGCGCACTGAATTAACTGTCTGCAGAGCCTTGTACCTACTCAATGGAACATTGCACTGTTCCACATTGCACAGCTGTGCTCACACCCTCAGGGAGTGACCTGGACCAAGCTCCATCACAGATAAAAAGTCTGAACTATCTTTTGAATTGTGTGTTGCCTATTTTCCAAATATAACAGCAAGGAATTACACCAAGTCGATGAATTACTTGACTTCCCTTACATGATGAGATCTAACCATAAAAAAAAAATCTTTGTTTTTCTGGGTTTACATCCAAGTAGCACATGCTGAAAGACATCTGTTGCTTACACATTTTACAGGCTGATTATCTGTTCTTGCTTCCATATATTAGTTTGTACAGCCATACACTTATACACACAATTTTATTTAAAATAAATTCAATTCTAGGTCTCTTGAAAATTAAGCTATCCTTTTTATTTTTTCTATGTAAAGTTTTGGCTCATTAATCAGCACTGCTTCCCACCTGGGCAGTGGTTTGGACAGACAATGACTCTGTGGGCTCCAGTTCCCTTCACCTGAAAAGCCACAAGCTTCAGCTGTTGTTGAGAAAGTCAATTATTCAAAGCTTGGTGCCTTAATGGCCACAGGGTATTTTGTTAAGGTGCAGTATTGCTGTGGCCACAAGCTTTGGTGGTGGGTTATTTTGGTTTTTTCCAAAGACTAAGTAGTCCCCTTTTGTAGTTGTTTGAAGTTGATCAAGGGGGAAAAAAGAAACAAACTACAAGAACAAACACTACTAAATAACAGATTCAACACTCTCTGCAAGCCACAGACTTAGGAACACATCCACCAAGGAACACATCTACATCTATCCTAGAGAAAACAGAACACAAAATCTGACCCAACAGTCAGAACCCCCTCTTTGCAATTTAGGGGTGCTCACGGCAGAGCAGGGCCAAGCAGAGGGTTCTAGATTTGGACATTTTAAGGCCATTCCCCACACATGGGAAGACACAGAGAAGACAGACGGATATTTGTCTTGCCTACACAGCTCCAAAGCTCCGAGCTGTGATGGAGGAAAGCTGTCCTGCTCGCAATGAAGTCAATGGCAAAACTCCCAACAAGAAGCAGTGTTGCACCCTGCACCAGCAGCCAGGAGCTCAGTGCAATAATCTTACTTTTCCTGTGTCTTCCTGTGCAGCTTTCTAAAGGAAAGGAATTCCCAGTGTGCTCCTTACACGGAGTATTCCTTCTCTTCTAACTGGAAGCACAAGAAAACTCATTGTGCCCAGACCCTGCTGCTGTAACACTGATCACATTCCAGCACAACTGATAAATAAAGAAAAGCCTTACATAGCAGTCTTCATTCAAGACACTTAAATCTGCAGCTTCAAATCCGCTTTATGCACTTTCAGTCGCGTCAGAGTAAAACACTTTCCCCTAGAAAAAAAAAAATTACGATGGTAGGAAAAGCCACTGGATTCTCCTGGTCCATTTAACAAATGAAACGCTTGCTTTCTGTTTGGTGTAAAGTGACAGCTGGCTTATTAGAGCTGACACTGATCCTCCCGAGAGGATTTCAGGGAGTGAGTCACACAGGTGAAGGTCAACATGGCAAAGGAATTAAATGAAGAGAGGAAGGAAGCAGCGTTCCTCCTAAGGACAGAAATTAGCTAACAGAAAAGCTATTACTAAAGCAGCCCTCGCTGGCTGGAAACACAGTGCTTGCAATGTGTTCTGTTCTCGAGAAATACTTCCAAGACACTTTTTGAATGTGAGTTTTTACGTCTTGTCACCAGCTCAGCGTGCTGCAGTTTCCCCAGTGCAGTTCCCACCTGCAGAAAGGGCTCAGTGAGCACAGCTTGCGCCCTGCCACCGTCTGACTGACACAGCGCCAGAGGCACCACACAAAATATCCTTATTCATTAATCACATATCACTTCTGACATACGTAAATGGATAACTAACAGGGGATGGTACAGTTTAGAGTGAATCAGACAGCAGACACAGCCATTCCACCTCGGTGAGTTAGACCTGCTGCCCCAGGCACACGCAGAGCTGGCTGCAGAGCTGCTCGAGTCCTCTGGCTCCCTCAGCACACCTGCAGCAGGCCAGAAGAGCAAAGGCTTTAGCCAAGGGATGAGCAGCTGTTGCCAAGCTTTGTTCAGCACTCCTGCTTTTGCCTCTCTGGGTCTAGCCCTGGAAACGACCTCCCTGCAGCACCAGGACCTTGGCAGCTGTGGTCCCACAGCAAAAGCTGGAGAAGGAAAGTTGCATCCTGAACCATCACCATTTTGGGTTCCCCTAACAGTTCTAGAAGTCAGTGAGTTTGGGTTTGCAGGGAGAGGTCACTAAATTAAATTTGACAGGTAGCAGTACTTCTGGCTTTAATCTCATCCCTCTCCAGGCATGCTGGTATGATGCAAGTTCACAGATTTTATTATTATTTCATGTAGATATGACTTACTTAAAATTATGAGAACTTTTCCTTGGCAGAGACAAATTAATGTGGCTCTGCTGACTACACTGGGGCTCTGCCAGGGTGCAGAGTCTAGGGATGTGAGCATATAGAAACAGAATCATTGCTCTAGAAGTAGCTTTCCACTGGTCTCTATTAGGTCTGACAAAAAATTTCTCAGTTCTCAATTATTGTAATTCTGATGAGCTGGCATTCTGATATCAGAAATTATCATGTGCAGATCCATGTGACAGAGCTCAGGACCACCAAAATTAAATTTTGGTCACTTGATCTAACTGAGGACAAAGGTGCAAAAATAAGCATGCTTGAGAAGTAACTTTTGATTCCACCGGTTTTTCCTGCATGACAGGAGAGCTGGGTGGGTTTAAATTTACAAAACACTCTAAATTTCCTAGATGACTTAGAGTGACACGGAGCAGGTGTATTATTCCAATATGTCTCAACCTTCCCAGCAAAATATGAGTCAGAAATCCAACTTTCCAATTCTCAGTCCTTATGAGAGTGGCTGGATTTCAAGGGTACACACAGAAATAGACAAAGAAAGGCAGGATTTGAGAAGTTTGGCTTAGCCTTAAACTTTTGCAGAGTCCAGCGATCTACACCAGTTCCAACCAATAATTTCGATTCTGATGCTTTGGTTAATATCCTGATCTTGAGCACATCTCCATGGAAGTCCCCAAGGAATAATATAAGTAATCAATGACAATCCTTGGCTCTACACAATTTCTGTGAAACACCACTTGTGTACTAGTCACAGCTAATTTAGAGCACCCATCCAATGAACATCTGAGGTAAAAATCAACTAATAGCTAGCTCTAATCTCTTTTAAAGGTCACAAGCCTGCTCAAATGTTTTCGATGCATTTTCAGGTGTGAGCCTACTCAAAAGCTGTGGATCTCTTTCCTTCTGCTGGGCTCACAGCACAAGGTGCTTTCTTTTCTTCACCTGCAGAAGTTCAGGCCTCCCCAGAGTTTTGTCTTTGGAATCTGATGCCTGCAGAACAAGTCTTCCACCAGACCATCTGCCCCCTGCTACCTCCCACCCCATGGACCTCTGCAGGTGGAGGGTTGGAGTCCAGAAAGAACAGGAGCCAGAGCAGGGAAAGAACTGAGCTGCTGGCCTGGGAACTAAGCACAATCCATTTACCAGTCCAATTGGAAAAGTTATGGTTAATCCCCACTTGGGAGGGAGGAAGGCAGGCAGAAGCAAAGAAGAAATCTTGTTTAAGAGATAAGAACAACAGTATCTAGTCCCAGCTGAAGCTCTTCCCTTTGTGCTTCGCTGAAGTTACTCCACCAGCTCCTCTGTGCTGCTCTCCCAAACTAGTCCAGCTTTTATCTCATGACTTGAATTACCCAAAGACACTCTTCCAGTAATCAGGAAGAGGACACAGGTAAATCCCCTGAATTTCCTTCTAGACAGCACTGCTGCCTCTGACACTCCTAGAGACCCCTACGAAGGGCTAAGACACCCCTTTACACCCCAAACATTTCCATATGGACCAGTGCCATGCATTTCATGGCCCATTAGGACCAGGGAGCTACCTGGGGAGATGACTGAAGAGTGAAGAATGGAGTTAATTGGGCCAGCCACACAGGAGGCAAAGGAAAGTTGGCAGGCTGTCACTTGTGCCACTCTGGCTGATTATCCTGGTAGAAAACCTTGCACTCCGAGCCCACATTTGCTTTCCAGCCACAGGAAAAATGAGTGCTTCCTCCTGTGTTCATTAAGTTGGTATGAGGACAGGTGAGCAACTCCTGCAGGAGAAGAAAAGAGCTTCCCATGGCTGTGCCATCCCCTATGTTCCTTTCCAGCAACTTGCTTCAAGGCCATTTTATTTCCTCTTTGATCACCAGAACCTTCTGCCAGAAATGACACATTAAGTATTTGGCATTCAAGAAAATAAATAAAAAAGATCAGTGGGTAAAAAACATGTCCACATACAGTATGACAGTCCTAAAGGAACCAGGAGCAATGTCAGTGCCCTTTGGGAAAAAATCACCCAGGCCAAAGGATGACTGCCAAAAAATACTAATTTCTTTTATTAGACAGTGCATGTCTTAACCCCATTTTCCTTAATGCTTTAATACACATTTTACCTCATATGACACTGATGAAAATTTAAAGCACCTCAAAGAGCACAAGGTTTTATGAAAGAAGCAAAGAAACACTTGTATTTCCTTTTTAACAAAGGGGAGGAAAAAAACCTTTGTTTTTTAAGGATAGTAAAGTGCTAAAAATGCACAATCTATTTTTCATTCTTCCAAGTATCCTCCCTACATACAGCCCACCAAAGCCAAAAAATATTTCAATTTTATCTCTTTCTACAGGTACAACACAATTTCAACATCCAACACAGTGTACTTTGTTCTTGGTGAGATTTTCAGGCCACAAAATCAAACTGTCCAGGCACTGGAATCCTGCAACATAAAACTGCAAACATTTTTGAAGTAAATATTATATTCTTGTGTCAATCAACTCCAGTGAGATTCATCATACATATTTACCCATATGCATAGATCTTTGGAACATCAAACCCCAGGTATGTGGGAGGTTTACACGATATTATGAAATTTAAGTAAGATTTTAGTTATTCTAGTGTTTATCAGCCTTGACTTTAAACCACATTTCATTTAGTTGAAGAGAGGAAGGAGAGAAAAAGCACAGAACAAGTTTTCCATGAAAATGGCCCAGGAGAAACCTGGTACATCTGTCTTTCCACTGCCAAAACACTTCCACACCCTAACTGGACATAAACCACTTTAAACAAAACCCACAGATATACCATTACAGATTCTTTTCAGTCTGTCCGTAGAAACTGCCACATGTGCAACTGAGCAAAAGTACCTAACCCAGTAATAGCTTTCCCTTTCCAAGAGGAAATATTTGCCTCAGCGTAGGCAAGGTTTAGAGGAACAGAAAAGAGTTCCTAAAGGCTGAGCTGTGCTTGCTTTCCACAGACAGCAGATAAGACCGTTCACACAAAATGAAGGGATGGTTCAGAGTAAAGTAGCAATACACAAATGTAGGCTGAGGTACAGAAACAGAAGCCCTGAACAGCAGAAGAAATCAGGCAAAAAAATCTGTGTTATCACACACACGATCACATCCTTTCTTACATTCAGTGTAAGAAAGTTCCAGTCCCAAATGCACTGGCAGCAAAAGTTGCTCAACTGCCTAAACTTCACACTTAACACACTCACCGCCTTTAGAAAGTGCCTGTATGGATTTAACCTCCCAGACTCCTCAGAAGACTATGGACAAACATCATCACCCAACAGCAATTACCAATTGTCCTCATTTTCTTTCTGCACATAACAACAGACATCCTTATTCTGCTTTTCCAGCTGAAGCAGCCAATTACCTGCTGTGCTTTCTAAGTTCCCATCCACCTTCCCCAGGAAACGGATGACGTGCAGCACAGTGAGGAGAGCTCACTCAGATGCAAAATAAAATTCTCAACTTACTCCAGTAACGTCTCTCCACTGCACTGGCAGGCTGAGCTATGTGTTAGCTGCATTTATTCACCACTGAAAGACTACACTTTACAGTTATAACCCTGGCAAATACTGAGCATTTAAATAATTCTGCTTTTCCTTATCTGCACAAAGGGGTTTTATTCCCCTACCACAGCTGGACACAAAAGAATAGAGTGCCATTTCAAACCAAAACTCTCTGAAGTTACTACTTACCAGCTTGTGATTATATATTCAGTAAGCCCGAGGAGCTGAAAAGATTTTGTTGCAGGAGACAAAAGTCACAAAAAAGCAGGCAAAGTTAACAAAAACGAAGGGAAACTAGCATAAATCCTCTCTTCATTCATCTACTTAAATGTTCCTGGAGACTAAAAAGGACCTTAAAGAAAGTGCTCTCAGCAAAGACTACATCCTCTTGTCAGTCAAACCCTGCATAGTTTCAGCTAGGCATCCGTCCAAAAAGACATGGAATTATTCTATTTTTGTCTCCCAATGCAAGTGGAAACATTTTTACAGATTTGTGGTGAGGATTTCAATTTTTGTAGTGGTCAGCTAGTAGAGGAATGTAATTAAAGACCCTTATAAATGTAAGATAGTCCAGAAAGGAGGAACTTGATAAATCTGGAGATAAATAAAAATTCCATTACGAAACAGTCTGATATAAAAGCACATTAAAAACTTCCAATGAAGTTAAAAATCCAGATGTGTTTTACTGGAAGAAAATTGTAAAAACCTTTTCTCTTAAAACAGGATTGTTGTCAGTAGTGGGACACCAACAGTTTCAACAAACGCTGGCTGATATTTTTTAATTAAATCATTTTAGTAGAAAAATTTGATTATATTATGCAGAGCACTAAAAGTTTGGTTTACCACCCATGTTATGTCTGGTATGTTACTGTTTTTACTCAACACAGGTGTTTCCTTAAAAGTACTTCACATGTTGCCTATTGCTGTCTTACAAAATAAACCTTCTAAACTTCTGGCTTTGTAAAGTGGGAAAATACTTTGGAAATTATGTTTGGCTCCTGTTGCATCTAATTTTTGCTCTCATTTTATCACTAAGAAAGTATGGCCATTTCCTGTGCACATTCAGCCTGGAAGCTGACTCTGAAACTCAGTGTACATCGTTACTGATCCATGGAGCTCTTCAGATCTGAGACTTTCCTCACAAGGGAAGCTTTCAGCTCAATTCCCCAAAACTCTGCCATCATTGAGGAGACTAAACTTTTGTTCCTGCTGCCTTCTCCTCTCTGCTCCAGCTTCCTCACCCATTGTCCCTTTCCCAGCTGCTTGCTATTCTGCTCTCATCCATCCTCTGATGAGCTCCATTGCTTCCCTTCTCCATTCTGCACTGATTTTTAGTCTCTGTGCAGCTCTGAGTTCCTCTTCAGGTCCTGCTTGGTGAGTGAATGCCTCAGCCTTAGGGCATCTCCAGCCTCTGCTGCCTGCTGGTCTACCTTACACACAGCTCCTAAAGCAGTAGGTATCTCCCTCCTGATTTAGTCCAAGAAGGGAGCTGGTCCTGGCTGTCATCATCCCTCAGGTCCAAATCTTCCTCCACATGCACGAGAAGACATGAGGGAAGTGTAAGTTGGAGGGTGGCAAGGAACAAATACATATTTTAACAGGGAAGAAAAGAAGCACTTCTTGTCCCCCTGTTCCCTGGTTCTTAACTTACATGTTGCTTTTTTGCTTGGATTTTTTACATTACCTTACAGTGTAAATGTCCTTGGGGTAGGAATTTTCTCACACTACATTTTGAATTATCTCTAGAATTTTGAATTAGTCTCTTTTCATACTGCAAAGCAAACAAGAAATAAGCTCTTTCTTTAACATCTTGCTACTTATTATCTCCTTCCTCAAATCACAGCTCTTCTGAGATGCAGCTTCCAACTAACTGAAGAGATTTTTTTAGTTTTAGGGATAAAAAAGGGAGCTAACAGAATCTCTGTGTGGATGGGTGCACGTTGTAGGTGGGTGCCCACAAAAGACAATGGGCTTAAAGCTTCAGCAGGACAAGGGAGCTGCTCCCCTTTGAAACATCTCAGGCACATTACTGTGCAGGTTTCTCTAACCAGGAACACGACATGCTATCATTCCACCCTTTAATTCTCATGTTTGCTGAGAGTGGGACAAGAAAATGTGAAGGAGAGGAGCACAGGGTGGAGCAGAAAGGCAAAACGAGCCCTAACTGCCAAGGAGCAGTTCTGCTTGGATTCCGCCTGGGAAGGGAGGATAAGGATAAGGGCAAGGCAGGAGTGTCTCTATTAAATGTGTCAGCCCTTTTCTTGCCTACATAGGAGCTGGATGTCTCCATTTAATCCTCAGATGTAAGATACCTGGAAATCCTTCACTGCTGACAGGTAGAGAAGCACTGACCTCAGGAAGTACCACAGTGGTACTCAGGAAACCATAAACTTTCTTCAGTCTCCTTTTTACTTCCGACTTTATAAATGAGCACAGCTTCACCCGTTGCACGTCCTACAAGCCTGCCCATATCTGCTCTGCTGCCTACTGATGGACTATTCCCAGTTCTCTACTTCCAAGGTGACATTTTGAGTCCAACCTTTAGTTCAACCCTTTGCCATCCTCTCCCACAGTAAAACTCTGGCTGTTTTTACAGCTTGCTCCTTGCCAGGCAGCCTTTCTCTCCAGCCCCCAGTGAGTGTTCTGGGCAGAGCAATCCAGTCCTTGCACCCACAGCAGCTCCACCTGCACCTCGTGGAGGAGGACAGAGCCTCCCAAACCAGGCCAGCACAGAGGGTTTGATCTTAGTTCTGCTTGCCCCAGCGTGATGCCAGTCATCTAGAGGATGAATGGTGCACTTAAGATGAGCAAAATACTAAAATTTAGGGAATTTGCGATTTACCAAAAGACCTAGGTGTTATGTGCTCAGAGTAGCTCCTAAGTGATAAAAGACTTGTGGTGACATGAGCTAGAAACCAAGGCTCTCAAAGCTTATGTTCCTCACAGCAGAGAGCAGTCTGTCAGCATTTCCATCCCTTCTCTCTGCAGTGGACAACCCAAACAGACACCTGGCACTGATGCAGATAAACTCCACCCCCAGCACCTAATGCTGAATACAATTCACAATCATTACGATATTCAAAATATAGTAAAATCATCAAGGCTTTGCATTATTAGTGTCTAATTAACATCACATTTCTTGCTGGCTGGCTATCAGCCACCATTACACCAGTATGACATTGACTTTTCAAATGAAGATGTTTTATGGCACTGATTGCTTAACTGTCTTGTTCTAAAATTGCCTGGTCTCCAAAATCCATCCATTTTGAAGAGTTCCTGAGAGGCAAAAAGCACTGGATTAAGATTACTGTTCCATTATTGTTCAGGGTGTTAATTTCCTTCCTGTGATACCAGGCTGCTTATCATTTTTGACAACACACTTAATTGCTGTTACAACCCCCACAGCTTTTTCATAGGCGCTGTCAAGATTATTTTAATTAAAATAATATCTATATAGAGGTTAATGAAGAATTGGGGGCGGAGGGGGGGAAATCCAGCAGGAATTTGTCATTTGCCACACTTCATTCCCCAGGATTCACAGAGACCAGGTGGGACAAGGAAAACACCTCTGCATGGCTTCCACGGAGGTGTGGCTCCATCTCAGTTTGTCATGCAGACCCAGCACCCTTTCCACAGAGAAACCATCAAAGTCCTTGTTACTCTCCTCAGAAATGCCATTGACCATGGGGCTCATAAAATCTCCTTCATTAAGTCAAATGCTACTTTGATAACAGCATAGACACACCCTGGGGTCACCAACACTTTTTCAAAGACAAGAAAATTTGGTATCAAGAAATGCATTTCTTCTTATACATTTCAAAACCAAAGAAAAGATACCACGTGTTGGAATCCAATGATTGCAACAATAAATGCACTGAGCACATAATACATTTACTCACTGCAATGTTTTTTTTTAAAAGCAGACTAATCTCCACTTTCAATAAACCCTGCATATAATTAGACAAATCAATATCTATTTCTCTCTTTTTTTTCAGTTAGCAACCCTCACTTAGTGCAAAACTATCTCTGCAAACTGCTAATCTAACAAATTACAGGTTTTCAGTCAAACCAGCACACTTTGTTCGCTCTGTATGGTTACACAGTTTGGAGGCTGTATCAGTAAAGTTTCTTGAAGTAACACTCATGAGTGTAGAGCCCACTCTCTCCCCTGTTTTAAATACAGTTTGCAAGCTTCTTGTGTATTTTTTGTGTAGGCGACAGCAGACACATCCGTCACCCTCTGCAATTGAAAGCAATACCTTTGGAGGTCGTTGGCCATAAATTCAGGCTCCTCTTCTAGCTCAGCCACTTGTTTGCTCTGTGGTCTCATTTTGTGTCCCGTGATCAAATCACTACTGCCTGTTGCTTTTTATCTAGAAGAATGGTCACCTCCCCAGCTGACAGCTGCTCCTGCTGAAGAGGAAGTGTAAATCCACGTCTCTATACAGGCAGCAGCACCAGCAGAGGCTGTTTTCCCACAGATTTCCATGCTGTTTGTTAAACTTTCTGTTCTCAGTTCCTTGCCATGTGCCATATTACATCCATTATGAGTCCCCTGCTTCCCTCTAACAGGCTCCTCAAGCTCATTTCCAGATGACGAGCAGTTCCTAAAAAAAATAGGAGACAGCCAATTCTCCACTTTTCCCTTAGTAGGAAACCAATTTTGTTACAACTTGTGGGCACTCCTCAGTACCTGTGACAGGTTGGAATTTTTCAGACTTTCCTCATTACACAGCTGCCAGGTGTGTCCCTCCTGACAAGTGACCATCCCAGTGTGAGGATACTGAGGACAGCTGACAAAAACTCACGCTCCATTCTGGAAAGCAGAGCTCTGAATGCTGCAGCATAACACAGCACAGCTGCTGGAAACTTCTTATGGATTTACCACTGTGTTATGTAGTGCTCATGCAGAAAACATACAGTTGTTTAAAAAACTATGTATTAGTGCTAAAAAAACCCTGAGAAACAAACTGGAAGGAATTCCTTATGAGGTCAACATTGCTGCTCTGCAACAAAGGGAGACAGAAAACTGAGTGCTTACTGCAAATAAGGGAAAATCTGTGTGCACAGGCATTGTCAGAGAGATTTTCTTGGCCAAATAACTGCCTCACACTGCATCTGAACACATCATATTCCCCCCATCCTGCCTGCAAGCATGTGTTGTTCACTCAAAGAGAACTTCTTTTAACATAAAATTGCCAAACAGAAATCAGCCTTGAAAAGGAATAATTAGAGTAAGTTAGATTAAAACCATGGGAACAAACTGGAATATACAACAACTTCTCTGTAGCTGTGATTTTCTGCAGGGGAGGCAGAGGATTCTTGTTCTCACTCACACTCCAGCGGGGCATTTGCTGGTAAAGGGGCAGCATTGTCACTCTCTCTGAGATTTCCTCATGCCTTTTTTGTGACTGTGATGATGACTCAAAGCCTTTTCTATTAGCCTTTCCCATTATAAACCTCCTTTAGCTCGTCACAGTTCATATGCTTTCGGCTCTAAGGATAAAGGAGCTCTTCACTCCTCACACACCGCAGTGATTCTGATTACTGGGAGGATATTTGAAATATAATACTGTGAGGAGAGGTGTAATTATGTCTGTGTTTGAATGGAGCTATTCTAAGGGGCTTTGCAAAGGCAGACTGTCATGGGCCCTTGGGGTCAAGCAGTTCCTCAGGAAATAATCAGGACCTGAAAATGGTCTGGTTTGTTTTTTTGGATGCTTGGCAAATTCCACCACCTTCTCAGGAAACTGATATTAATTATTCTCATTGTAAGTGCTCAAACTGTTCCGTGAGCACTGGCATTGATATCAGTGCTCCCTAACACTCCTGATGGTACCACCAGCATTCTTTTCTTTTCCTGGCTACCGGATGTGGTTGCATCCTGCACCACTTGGTTTGTGTATTCTAACTCTTTTATCATTATTATCGCTGTTATTTCCCGTTCCATTTCTCTCCTACTGAACTCTCTTTATCTCAAACCACGAATTTTACTCTTTTTTCCCAGTTGTCTCCCCCATCCCACAGTTGGGGGGGAGAGCATGAGTGGTGCCTGCTGGGTCAAACCACAACAATCCAATGCAGATTAAATAGCATTCCAGATTCTTAAGATTACAGCACATTTCTTCCTCTATACACCTTTTAGCCAAAAGTGGCCTCCCAAAAACTTGAAAGAGGGAGAAGCAGAATAATCTTCCCTCTTTGAATTTAAGGTTTGGATTTCAGCCCTTCCTGGTTTATCTTTTCTCATTTTACTTTTTACATATTCTCAGTTTTGTGTGTTTTTAGTCTCAGGTCCCCACACCATCACCACTGAAGTTTGTTCTTAATCATCTGACTAGAAAACGTGAACTTCCTTTCTCCTTTTCTGCCTCCCTCATGGATTTATTCCAGCAATTCAATAATGTAAAATGTGTAGCAGAGAAAGTCAGAGGAAACCCAGCTTTTCATTTCTCAGACAGCCTGACCCAGGCCAAGAGCTCTGTGAAGAAGGCCAGGTTTCCACACGCTCTTCCCACCCATACAAGCATTGTGGCCCAAAACAAAAAGTTTAATCCCAGTTTTGCTAAGACAGCCCAAAGTCAGCTTTTCTGGAAAATCTTCGTTCAACATTTTGTCTTGTTTGTGACTCCAGCACTCAGCCAGACTCAGTCATCCTAGTGAGACCTGCTCAGCGCAGAGCTAGTTTAGAAATCTGGCCTGAGGAGTGAGCAACCCGTTTTTCACATAATCCTTTTTTAGAAATACTACAAGTCAACATATGTTTGAAGGGAGGAACAGATGCAAATTTGGCCTTAAAACATCAAGGTCCCTCGGGAGTGGAGGCTGCAGGGTGATCAGTCAAGCACAGGCTGAGAGGAGGGACAGTGATCCCAAGCACCGTTCCCACGGGATTCCCACGAGCTCCAATCACAGGGTCTCAGGCACACATGGCAGGGCACCCAAACCAGCCCAAAGAAACACTGCAGAAGTTACAGAACCTCTGCCAAGGCCAGCTGTGAAGCAGCAGCCGAGCAGCAACCACATCCAATCATGCAAGAATGCCAAAGCCACCAGAGCCCTTCCACAAAACATGGGTGCTCTCTATGTCCTAATGCTGTGCTCCATCACGAGACAAAATCAAGGCTTTGCCTTCAAAAAAACCAGGCTGAGTGGCTGGGTGGCTCACGTGCAGAAACATCTGGACTGGATAGGGAATAACATACAGAAAACAGCCAGCCAGAGTGTCAAAAGTTCAGAGCAGCAGGAACTGAACATCATCCTATTTCAGCCCTATAGGCAAGGATAGTATAAAAAAATCGAGTCAAAAATTGCAAGTCCCTTGTGCAGGAGAAATCAAGAGTACAGAACTTTTTAGAATGAATGGTTTCCCATTGCTTTCCCTTCTCCCTGTAAATTCTGATCTCTTGCAAGTGAAGCTCAGAGATTAAAGTACCAAAACCAGGAGACTGCCCCAGTCACCAGAGAGGGAAGGTGAGGTCTCTGACAGTGACAGCACATAAATATGTTCAATTTCAGGGAAAAAACACTGGGACTTTTCCATGCCTCTATCTAGCAACACTGCCTCATCAAATGGAGTTGTCAAAAGCAGGATGCACATCTGCTATAAGACATGCAAAGACAGCAGTCATACACTGCACGAAGTTGATAATATTGTATTAAATTTAAATCTGCACTGGTAGGACAAGCCATGTCTCAGTCTCCCACGAATTACTATCAGGGAAAAAAATGCCTTGAGTAGAGTCACATTCTCCAATATCCATGTGCTTTGATATCCAGTAGTAAAACAAATAGCTTTTTGGATCATTATGACAAAATATCAGATTAATTTGTTACATTTTAATCTAGGATTACAACACATCCTAATAAGCTTTAATACTGCTTTCAAATTTATATCCATGACACTAGAGCATGCACTTAAGTGGCTATTTTTGGAATTAGATTGACTATTCCCAGGTGAGTAATAAATTCCAAGACGAGTTTGGTTGACAGCTACCAAACATGGTTGTTCCAGTCCATTTATGCAAAGACATGAATTTTTGCAGATGCCTACCTGGGAAAACAGGTCAGGTGCACAGCACAGGCAGGGCTGTGCCTGGCACTGCTCTCATCTTCAGGTCTGTTTACTACGAAAACCCTCTCTGCATCATTCAGGACCCAATCAATAATTCAGCAGAGTTTCATTACTCCATCAGTCCTGTTTTGTTTGCTGGAATATCATCCCACGGTTCAGCACCTATCTGGCTGCAGGCATAAAGCCTGTGGAAAATGTAGCAATCCTCAAAGGCCAGAGAGAATATTTTCTGTTTTTCTGCTGGAGTCCTACAAATGCAAGGTACCTCTGATTCTCTGTTTAAGAGAGAAGGTCAGCTTCCCTGAGAAACTCAGCATAAATTAATCCACACATACATCTTGCATCCTTTGCAGACTGGCAGAGTTCTCTCACTAACTTACTTGGAACTGAAAACAAAACACACTAGGTTTGGGGAGGTCTTCCAAAGAGCAGCTCAGGATGTTCTGTTCCACTTACGCACTTAGGGTAAGCCCTGTGAACTTTATTTCAAAATGCAAACCAAACGAGGATTGGTCTGTACCACAAAAGGTGCACCAGTGTTCCTCTCAGGCATGCATTACACTGGTAGAACTTGGCTTGTAACACAAAATGCATCAAGTGCTTCCACCAGACCAGCTAGACAAGTGAAAATCTGAAATCTGGGGTTTTAGGCTTGAAAGCAACACTCATATGCCCATGAAGTTACCTTTGACCTTTTCCATTAGACCAGTTTTCAGTGGTTCTCTGTTAATGGTTAATGATAGGAGCTCCTGCAGAAAACTATGTCAGTACTGAACTAATCTGGATTACAAATGGGAAGCATATATGGGCATCTTCAATTATACCAATAGCAACACGAAAAATTGATTTTCCTTTAGACCATCTGCAAAACTGATAAAAATTCAGAAAGATATTTCTGATTTTCAGTCACTTCTCTTCAGAAAGAGAACAAAGTCTGTTTCAACTTGAGTAGCAAGTGCCATTTCATGTGAAAAGAAGCAAAAGTTCTTTTTTGTAACTTTTCTAACTCCCACCTCTTGGTAACTGAGTTATACCAGAGGCTTTCTGTGGCTCCTGTGCCCTCTAGCTTCTAGAAGATGTATTTACCAATCACTCTAACTTCAGAAGGTTTATAGAGTTTTCACTTCAATGCAGTCACTACAAACTTGCTAAAACAGAAAGTGAAACGCCTTTCCCTCTCTTCTTCCCAGATGTAATTTTTACCTGAGACTGAAATGAAGACATGGAAATGTTAGTCTAGATTTTTGGTTACCTTAAAGGCACTTCATACTTCTGTGGTGATATAAAACAGGCTTTAGAGGTACACATGATATTTATATAAATTTAGAGACCTCTGTGAGTGGTGTGAAGGAGACTCAGCTCACCAGAGAAGGGCCAAAGGAATTGGAAATACCAGTGTTGAGGGAAAAGTGAGTTGAGAGACATATGGGATACTAAATAAGGTCATTATATGGTATCCAGCAAAAGCACCTGGTGTACAAACGGCAAGCTGAAGGCTGTACTTTGTGAAACCCAGCAGGATTCAGGTTGTGTTTCTGATATGAGAGCAACACCTGGCTGGGGAGGGAAATCAGCCCTTTAGAAAAGATAATTCTGGTGTCCATAGCTAGAAACCCACCATTTCTCCTGATGGAGAAAGCAGTTTTCTTGCACAGTTTAGGAAGCTGATGGAGCATGATCAGCTCAAAGCTGGCTGGCTGTGAGGCAACCCAAGTTACTTTATCCTGACATATCCTCAAAAGCACCTGAACTAGCAGTGTATTTCACCTGCCAAATTCCATCCCTTAGAGTAGAGGCTTTACCTCCACTCCTACCTGCCACATCACTGCCTGGGAAGTGCAGCTTCTGCAAATCTAACAAGCAATGAAGGTTTTGTCGAGGAGAAAGTCACTGGAATAACAGAACAGGGACACAAATCCCATCAAAAACTTCAGTCACAAAGGCAGTTCAGTGAGTTAAATACTGAGTGCTTATGGGTTTAGAACACACAGTTATAAACCCAGTGCTTTGACACATGAGGAGCAAGGTAACACATAGCTCTGCCACTGTCTATTAGAAAAAGGTGCAAAAAAGACACTTTGTTTCTTCATGCAAACAAATCTTTTGTACACTGAAGTGTGTAACCTTAGCAAGAATAAGCTTAAACTAGAAATAGCCAAAGCACAAAGTTTATGAAAAAAAATCTTTGACTTCACTTTCAATGTACATAAAGTGCTTCAAATGTCTTGATCTCTCATCTGCTTATCTGTAAGCCTTTTAAACAAAAGCTAAGGCAGTTTTCATTTAAACTCTATATTTACAGCTTTTGAAGGTCAGAGCTATTTCCTTTTTCTATGTAATTCTCTGCTTCTATTACATTAAGAACACAAATCAATATTCGTTTTCATAACTAATGTAACTCTTAGATAGTATCTTTAACTACAGAATGATAAAGAAGGACCACATTTACCAAGAGTAAAACCTTCCTTGGAAAATGTACACACTCAAGAATGACCCTGGCAGCACTGACATGCTAAAAAGTTCCCCTAAGCTACTGTTCCACAGATAAAATCTGCCAGTCCATGTGGAAGTCACTGAACTACAAGGATTGTCATCCTTCCCCTGATGCACCTTCCTGGGATTCATTTCCAGCAACAGGCCATTCCTACCCACCACAAATAACAGCTATGATCTTGTTCCATAGAAAGTCATGGTCATTTCATGGGCCAAAAATGGAATTATAAACTATTTATTAGCTATTTTCGGAACACATGTTAATTAGAATAATTGGTTCCCTCCACAGCAAGAGACAGTGAAGACTTATAAGCCTTTCGAGCATGTCAGCAGAATAATGCACAAAATAATGTGTCTGACACAATAAATTTGGACTTTCAAAGTGTTTGCAAAGCCATGAAGAAACTGTGAAGACTCCAAATAGCTATGTGACGATGCTCCTTCAGTGTGGTGGGTTGACCCTGGCTAGACTCCAGGTACTTACCAAATTCACTCTGTCACTCTCCATCCTCAACTGGACATGGGAGGGAAAATATAATAAAAGGCTCATGGAAGGAGATATGAACAGGGAGAGATCACTCAGCACTCACCATCATGGGCAAAGCAGACTAAACTTGCGGAAATCAGTTTATTACAATCAAATCAGACTGAAATAATAAGTAAAACCAAGTTTTAAAAATACCCCCCGCACATCTCTCCTCTTCCCTTGACTTTACTCCCAGTTTCTCTGCCTTTCCCCCACCTGCAGTGCAGGGTGATGGAGAATGAGGGCTGTGGTCAGCTCATCACACAGTGTCTCTGCAGCTCTTTTCTCCTCATCTGGAGGACTCCTTACACTCCTCCCCTGCTCCAATGTGGGGTCCCTCCCACGGGAGAAAGCCTTCCACAAACTTTTCCAGTGTGAGTCCCTCCCTTGGCTGCACTTCTCCATGAACTGCGGCAGCACTGGTCCCTTTTCCCAGAGTGCAGTCCTTCAGGAACAGGCTGCTCCAGCCTGGGTCCCTCATGGGGTCACCAATCCTGCCAACAAACCCGCTCTATCCATGTCTCCACAAGTCCTGCCAGGAGCCTGCTGTGCCCATCAGCCCTGGAGGAGGAGGAGGAGGAGGAAGAGGAGGAAGAGGAGGAAGAGGAGGAAGAGGAGGAAGAGGAGGAAGAGGCACTCTGCAGCACGCCCAGCTGCTGGGGGAGGACAGGACCCAGTGACTGAAAGCACTGACCTGGCTGTCCTGCCCACCTTCTCTGCTCCAAAGGGACAGGTGGCCTCTCAGTGAAACACCTGGGGTGGCTGGCAGCCCACAGCCAGCCAGCACTGCCTCTGCATCTCTGGTTGGTAATCACACAAATTGCTCAGTGTTTAAAGCCCTCGCAGCTTCGCATTCCGACTTAAAGGCAATTACTTGCTTTCGTGGAGGTGACACTAATAATTTAGCTGGGATCACAGCTCAGCCCCAGCCAAAAGAGTAATTGGTGAAAATAAGAGCTGTGGTGAAGCCAAGAATAGAAAGAAAAGATAAATGTTGCAATGATTCTGATTACTCCGTTGAATCAGAAATCTCAGAGAGATCGGAAAGCTCACAGAGAAAGTATGACAATGTTAGGTGTAGTTTGGAAATGAGAATTATTTCCTTTCAGGAGTGGGGTGTGGAAAGAGAGGTGCTAAGCTCCTTGGACATTTTCTGCAGAAAAGAACAATTTTAGAAGGCATAAGGAACATCCAAAGTACAGAACAGAGGAAGGATGTGGTGCCTTTTAGAGCAGTAAAGAGACAGCAAATGTGTGCACCATGCAGAGCCCTTGGAGCTGCCGGGGCAGCCCTCAGCTGACTGTCAGCAGCAGTGATTGGGATCAGTCTGGAACCAAGCTGCCAGTGCTCAAACCTGGGTGAAGCCAGCCTTGAAGAATCCAGTTTATCTCTAACAAGTGTTCACCTGTTCTGAGGCAGCTCAGTCTAGAAAAATGCACAGACCCGAACTCTCCAGCATGTTTTAAACTCTTCACCTCTTAGAGATGTTCAATCTGCTAATTAGACATGACAATGCTGGATTAGATAACCAATACCAAAATTTACTACTGCCTGATATAAGTTGCTTTTGGCAGTGTTCAGTGTCAGAAGCAATAACATTAGCTCTGCTCCTTTCTCACACTGCAGATAATGGAAGCTTTCAGGAAGATGAATTAAATTTCACTAACAGAAGTAGAAAAAAAAATTACCACAGTGGAAGTCCACTTGGGTTATTTCAAAATGATGCTCCATCAAGACATGCAGCAATGTCCTGGTGAACAATTCTGAACCAAAAAGTCAGATCTGGGAACGGGAGAACACGTGTCCCTTGGGTGGCTCTGGGGGCTCATGATCAGAGCAGGACTTTGCCTCCTGTCACCAGCCCTGCTCGTGTCCAGCTGGAAGCTGCACTCAGCAGCAAGGCACACACATCTGAGGGTCCCTGCATGCCCTGCTCTCACTGGGCTCAGTCACTGGCCACAAGATGGGGCTTTTTTACCTCCCATCAGCTCAGAGCACAGGACTGGGTAAAAACAACCTGTAAATTCAAGCCCCAAAAACGCTACAGTTACATGAAAACAGTCTACAATAAGTTATCCTCAGAAGTTTCTTTCTCAGAAATTTCTTCTGCTTTTCCCTTTACTTGCAAAGTACTCTCCCAGGACTTCATTTACACTCAGATTAAAAAAAAAAAAAAAATCTTAGTGGTTAAAGAAAACACACCCAGACAAACATCTAAAAACATTAGAACCATAGTCAGGCTGCTACTGCCTCATGAACAAGAACACAAACACTCGTGCATGACTGATCTGTAGAGTCTTTGCTGACTGAATAGTTTGGGTTTGGTGCCACTCACACACACAGCACCAATATCATATTTTCCACCAGCTTTCAGCATGCTTAGAACGGCAACGTAATTATAATAGAAAAATAAGTACATTAGAAACCACACTTTTCCTTTTTAAATGCTAATTCCAAAATAGATTTTCTCCTGGGGTATAATTTTGGGGTTTATTTAAGAGCTGACAAGTTTGGATAATATTGCCCAAAACGCTACCTTTTTAAAATGGAAGCAATTTCTTCCACTTGTTCACAGCTGGTCAAAGCAATTGACAACCTTCTAGCAGCTTTGCAATTCCTTCTACCAAGTTTACTGACTTAAAATTTAAAAGAAAAAAAATTAAATATTACTCTTTATAGCTTTGCTTTTTTCTAGTTTCAATAACAATCTGCTTCTTCCAAAGCTCTGAGCATCTCAGTTTTGTGGTGAAGGGTTTCTATGCCTCCACATTGTAGAAAAGTTCTTTTATATTCACCCTTGCTTCCACAGTGCTCAGCTCTCTGTCCTTTACAGGGATACGTACTGCTAAATGTATTGCATTGAGGAGCAGACAGAGATGCTAAGGAGAAATAAGACAGAAGGCAAAACAGGAACACATCTTGAGATGGGAGAGTAGCTAGTTCTTCCTAAGGAAAAAGAAAACAACAATCAACACAAAAACCATACATTAAAAATTTCACCCAGATTTCCTACAACCAGAACAAGGTAAAAGCCAACAGCAAGGCTACTAGAATGTTTTACATGTTAGGCTTGTGCCTTGGTGTACAATGTTGGTCTGAGGAAATCAGCTTGTCTGACAGAAAAATGCATAACTTTGTTAAACTGACAAGAAGGACTAATAGCTTTTAGACTAGATGGACACTACAGCTCTCATTTGATTACACAGAGCCTCAGGTGTATCTCAGCAGAGAATGGCTGTAAATGGAAAAAAATAAACTGCCCGACCCTTTAGACTTTAAAGCCAGAAGGGGCCAATGAGCATTCCTTGGCTTCTTAATGAATATGAATCACTAAACACATGTATTCATCCCAGTAACTGTGCTTACCATTTTATCTTGGAGAAGATTAAACTGCTGAGTGCTGTATTAGGGAACAAAAGAAACAAGCTGCCACCTGTGCTCCAAGGATCTGCAGTGACAGGGAAAGGTGTTGCTGAGGCAGCCAGGTGATCCCAGTGTATAACCCCCACTTTGTGTAAAGAAAAATGGATAACAATATCTGAAACACAGCAACAAATGCATACAGGCTCCAAAAGGGACAGTCTGGCGAAACTCAACCAGCTCCTTGCACAGAGACAGTGAGGAGGCTCATCTCCTACATGGTCTGCTGTGTACACTGACTCACCAGGGCTGCTGTTCCCCACGGAGTGAAACCACAGCAGGAGCAGCACGGGCTGTGCTGGCAGCATCATCGCTGGGCAGCCTCACTGCCTGCACCGGGCTGGCCAAGCTCCTCCTGCACGACACCTGCAGCAGAGACACAGAGACACGGTGAGAACTTCACCTCCGCTCTGCACAGCACGGGGCACTCTCCCTCCCTGCAGATATTCCAGAACCATCTGTAGGATGACCCTGCTGCAGTGGGGAGGTGGGACCAGATGACCCTCTGGCCTCTTGCCTTGCCCATTCTGGGATTCATCTGAACCTATGAAGCAGATTTTAGGGTCAGGCTGTAAAGCACGAAACAAATCTAAACAAATATCTGACTCAGCTACTAAACTGAAACAGCAGCAGCTTTGAGAAGGAAGTTGGCAGCACCACTTAGAAATCGATGGAATGCATCCAGCTACCCTCTTCTCCACTCACTCTAATTATTTATCCCTGATCCCTAAATAGACTCTGTCTCAGGATTGCTTCAAAGAAATGTACATTTCCGCAGCTTCCCTTTCTCTTCCTAATTCACTTGTTTGACCTTACACAAAAATCTACAGTGGATGTCAGGCCATTTCATCTGAACTAGAGCCTGTATAAAAAGATTTAGTCTTAAACCACACATGATGAAATTTGTCTCCAGGTTTTTACTAAATGTATCTGTGGCTTCTTTTTATTTTTCTAGTAGCAGTCTCACTAAGTGATGTCTTTTGCTTCGTTTGGGTTTTTTTTTTTTTTAATATATCTAAAAAGCAGCTATTCTCTCTCTCCTGAACTTTTGACTCAAATCCTAGTATTTATAGTTAATAAAGCTGGAGCAGATCAATGGACTAGCTGATCTGCAATGATGTTGGCTTAGTGCCACATACTTCCAGAAGTGTGTCTAAATGAAAAATCAGTTTCTCAATCCAAGTGTATCTAAAATACTTTTTTTAATTTTGCGTAAATTCACAAATAATACAATATTGAAGTGATTTTTTTTTCTTAAACATACTGTACAATCAGGTTAGTTAAGTGCTTTACATCAAGGCACAGCACACTGTATAATACACATATGCCTTGCCAGGCAGCAGTTTAGTATAATCCCCGAGATTTGGCAGTAGGGCCATCATAAGTAGCACGGATCACATAAGCTGGAAGATAAATAAATAATAGATGCCGTCACATTTTATTTGAAATAGAGTTGCATATAAAAAGAATATACAATAATTTAACTTTAATAACTAGATTCTCTTTTACTATACATAACAGAAGTGTTTTCATTTGTATTAAATAAAACATTTTCAATAGTAGGATGAAAACTTAATCTTTTTGGCGGTCTTGGTTTATGAAGAAGAGTTGCTTCCATTAGAAATTAAAGTCGAGTTTTCAGTTTCATCGCAACCTGTAAGAAAGAAAATCACAGTTACTGGTACATTGATAATGAAATTTTAATGGTAAAACAAGCAAACAATTCCCACCAAATTGTTGTGTTTAGTTAATGCATTGTGAAGGTAGTTACCCAAGAAGAACATCTGCAAAAGGTTTTTTCCACAGTCGACATGTCTTGGCTCTCTTTGTAACATCTTTTTCCTTTTTACACTTTTACTTGCCCTGCCTTCTCACACATTACCCCTGCAGGTCTGCTATTCACCCAGCAAAACTAGCATTTTGGTGATGCCGCAAGCTGCCTGCAGTGCAGGCTCAGTCTGGTGCAAAGTCTTTACCATGTTCACATCACCATTCCGCTTCTCATATCTGGACGCTTCTTCTTCGCCTGCCGAAGGCCTTGGAGCCCACGTTGGTTGGGACGAAGTTGTTCTTGCCCACTGCCCCTGACCTGCTCAGGAAGTCTGCCAGGCGGTGGGTCACGCAGGTGGCTGTGTTGCAGGCTCTCTTCTGTGCTGTGACACTGCTTTTCAGGAGGAAAAGGAAGAGTTAGTCGCCACAGCACACCCCCTGCACGCAGTGAGACAGCAGTAAGGAGAGCTATGACCGGCAACCTCATCTTGGGTAGGATGGAAAGCAGGCTGGCTGTGCAGCAGCCATTTGCACCTCCTGTGTGCACAGCTTGCACAACTGCCAAACGATGCCTCTTTGTGGTTTTCTCAATGTCAGACTCACTGTACAAGAGCAGCTGGACTGAAGACTAAATCCAGGTCAGATTTTCCCACCTGAGCTACTGCCTGCCTCTAGCTAAGCATTATGGCCACTGAGAGGTGCTGAAGAAGTTCAGGTCTAGCTAAGTATTATGGCCACTGAGAGGTGCTGAAGTGGTGCAGGTCTGGAGCATTAAAACAACCCCCCTTCCTCCAAAAGCTCACACTTGCATTTTGCTTGAGTTGTTTCTGAAAGGCAGTAGCAGACACAGATTTTTCACTTCTCACTTCAACACCTGTGCTCCACAACAGCCAGGAAACACACAGAATTGCAGCACCACTGACCACTGCAGGAGCTTTGTCAGTGACTCTGACAGAGCTGTGCCTGCACAGCAGCTGAGCAGCTGCTTTCAGAGCTGAACCACACATAAACTGCTTCCAGGTACCCAGTGGGAATGGGAGAACCTCTCTTTCCTGCACTTAGACCTTAGTCTACTACAGCACTTCACCATAGAGCTGTTCAGGCTTTGACAGTATTAGTTCTGTGCTCACAGCTCAGCCTGCAGCTAACAACTGTGCCACATGGGGAACTTCAAGGAATATGCATCCACACAGTCCTTGCTTGAGGAATTTTCTACTAAAGCAATGACTTTTTCTTGTAGTAGGAGGAGTTTTTCTCAGCTAAGCATCACAAGGCAGTTTATTAATGTTAACAATGATGAGTTGTACAATCAACGTCAACTTTTTGGAAGAGACCTCTGATTACAAGATAGATGCAATGCTGCAACAGAACTGTAAAGGAATCTGGCATTGGCTCTTAATTCAAGACAACATAATGTAGGTGAATTATAAATCAACAGCAATACTTTAAAGGTAAATAAGTTTTAAATATGGTGCAAAGACCTATTGTAAAATAAGAAGAAAAAACACAAAATACTTACCTGGACACGTTCAGTACCGCGTTTTAAACAGGATTACATTTCTAGTTTTTTTATGAATGAGTATGTAAGAGCCTTTCCTGATGTCTTTGCTTCTCAGTATCCTTACTAACGGGATTGCATGCATGCCTGATTACAGCAGTACATATCAATGTATACGTAGAACTTTGACTTCTGAGTTATTTCAACTTTTCTACAAGTTACTAGCATTGCCTCTCTTAAACATTAAGACAAATTGCAAAATTTTTCTAGCCTCATCTAGAACTCTCACGTTCTAAAACAAACTGTTAAACCAAGCAGATCTAATCCTTATAGAAAAATAGGTTTATTGAACAAGTGCATGGGCAAGCACAAAAGAAAGAATCTACTTGTACATTTAGCAGCCAGAAATGGAGAACTTTGTTTAGAATCTTTTTTTAACCAGTGTCTAAGAAAATCATTTGGCATGTCAAGGCAGTGCTGATCATTTTTATTTATTTTTTCCCCTAGTTTGGGTATGCATGTTATGTTCTCTGTCTTCCTAACATTAGGTCCATCTCAAACATTCTCTGTCGAAAACAGAATCAAAAGAACATAGCAAAGTTAGCAATCAAAGTTAGATCCACATGCATCAGGTTAAAAAAGGGAGAGGGGGACAAAGAAACACGTCTAGTTGCTTCCTAGGGGTTCCCCATAGTTTGCATAGCGTTCATGTTCCAGGTCACTCAGCACATTCCGTTTCTTGCCAGGAGTTCCAGCCCCGACGTCAGTGCGAGGGTAAGTTTGCAATTTGTGCAATTCTTGAGACAGTTTGCCCAGCACACAAGTACTCAGACTGGCACAGCGTTTGGAAATGGGTCTGTCCAGGCTGCAGGGGGGAAAAAAATAAAAACATGCCCAAAGGAAGAGTAACCTCAAACATGCACATTCATGCATTTCTTCCCTATATAAAGATCTACTGTTACGAAACTTAAAAAGTCGTTCAAAATAAATCCAACCCCTCCGCATCACATTCCATGCAAGGCAAGTTCATACAAAAGCAGTCAGAAGGAAAACACTATTTGTTAATGAATCCAATTTTGCTGACAAGCAAGTCCATTAGCCTTTTGGATGCTCATATAGTCAGAGGTCAGGAAGCTGAACTTCCCCCATACTCTGCATGCTGCTCAGTCTCTCATCCATCCCCATGCATTGCAACGCAAATCCTGTTAGGATAATGCAAATGCTCCTGCATGCCTTTGGTCTCAGGGAGAGTGGTGCTGCGTGCACTGGGAGGAACACATCCCTCCTGCCAGGGACTTTCCATGCCTTACAACAGCATGCACTTGCACGACAGAGAATCCAAGAGTGACTGGATAATCCCCTAAAGCTCCCACTGGGAGAACATACCTTTTGCTGCCATATTTTAACATAACCCCCTCATTCAAGCTCAAATCGCCCTCCATTTCCAGGGGTAAGAGAGAGATAGAGGCAGGTTAACTAGGTGGAAGCCATTCTCTTGACATCAACACTAGGATGTGTCTGCAGTATCATCCTTTACCAGTTAGCCATTACCCCAAGAAAACAAAAAATTCGTGACCTGCAGAAGGTCTGCTCCGATGGCTTTTGCTAAATATCAAACGTATAACCCTCCCACATTGCTTCTGTCCTGCCCAGGACTGCAGTCCTTACCTGTTCCCCTCAGAGGCTTGCTCCAGCTCTTCTGCTGTCATCTGTATGAACTCTTTCACGAGCGCATTTAATAACCGCCGAGCTTCGTAATCACTGAGAGTCACTCGATCCGTGATGGACTCCAAGCCAGGTCTAGGCAGAGGCAAGGAACACAAGGTGGATAAACCCCAGGCTGCTGCAGAGAGAGGGCTTTGACAGGCTGTGTGTCATTGGCAGTGCCTTTCAGGGTGTGAATACGCAAACCCCTCATGCGCAGCACCAGGCATGTCACAGACAGAATCAAAAAGCCACAACATAAAAAGCAGCCACCTTTCTCCTTCACTGTGCTCTGCTTCCCTGCTAGACCTCTGAAGAATATTAAGCATTTTCATACCATTCAGAGAGAGTGCTCAGCAACAGGACCAGCTTCTTTCTTACCTGACTGGGGCTGCCTGGAAGCTGTCCATCTGGCACACAACCAAGGCATAAACAGCAAGGAAAGATGAAATCTTCAGCATGACCATGATTTCCTCTCTACAACAAAGAGGTACATCAAGCAATGGCTGTTTTCCATCCTCTCAATCCTGCAAGTTCCACTAAAGAGGTCATTGCTTCCTAGCCACAAGTAGCACAAATACAAACAGCTTTTTTTTTTTCAGTTGACCTTTTGGTTTATTTCGATTATTGCTATTGTGCTTCAGTTTTCTCAGAATTTTATGGTAGCTTAGCACTCTCACAGGGCAGAAAAATGTGGCTTTTCAGACCTGCAGTTTTGTACAGCTATTTACATTCAACTTAATGCACTTTTCCTCAAACTGGAAGAAAACACGTTCCCCTAACTACTGCACACAATGTCACACGCAGTGTGACCGACATGGACAGATCTGAGCCACAAAGAAAAACAAACAATTAGTGTTCAACATTTTTAAGAATGAAGTGCCCCTGTTAGCACTTTACCTGAAGCTCCTTGCTCCTTGCCAGCCAGCACACTAACACCCCAGTTCAGATTACACTTTATGAATTAAGTAGTTTAATTTCAATAAATATTTCTACTCTGAAACCAGAGAAGAGATAAGTTAAACACCAGTCATAAGCACAAGACCTGCAAAAATATCTGTAATTCAAGATAACTGCTTTGAGATACACCTCTCTCAGAGCATCAGCGCCTCGGACTCCAAGCAGCGCATCATCACCACCACATCCTCATTTTTGGCAGCTCCCAGCACTCGACGGTGCTCCCGGGAACTACGCGCTCCCTTCCAACGGACGTCCCCCTTCCCCACGGCTCCCCGCGCCGCCCCGGCCGTGACCTTTGCCGCAGCACTTCGTCCTGCCCGGACACGCCGCATCGGCGGGGTGAGCAAGGGACAGAGCGGGGAAGGACTCCCCGTGTCACCCCGCCTTGGCTGCCGCGGTACGCGAGGCACGAACGGAGCTCCCGAGGCCCCGGCAGCGAGGCGCGCAGGGCGCTTACCGGGGCGCGGAGCGGGGCGCGGCGGGAGGAGCGGAGCCTGTCGCGGTGCCTGTCGCGGTGCCTGTCGCGGTGCCTGTCGCGGTGCCTGTCGCTGTCGCCGCCGATCCGCGGTGTCACGCACTGCCCGCCGCCCCTTTATACCTGCCGCCTCCTGCGTGGGCGCCCGCG
>VZRM01008653.1:579292-607850 GCA_013397955.1 Grantiella picta
TAGGGACAGGGACGGGGACAGGGATAGGGACCGGGACAGGGACAGGGACCGGGATAGAGACAGGGACAGGGAACAGGACAGGGACCGGGACAGGGAGCGCTGCTGCCGCCGCCAGCCCGGCACCGGGAAGGGACGAGCGCTCCCAGCTCTCTGGCGCTCTCCAAGGCTCTTGGTTCCTTTTCCTTCGCTGAAATGCTGAAAGCGGTGTCCTGCCGCCAGTGGAACTCTCCTCTTCCATAGCCGCGAGCGCTGGGTTTAAAGTAACAGAATTACAGCACTCAGGCACAGAGATAAGGCAACATTTTCACTGGAAACAGCTTGCTTCAAAGTGCCTTCAGTGGCATATTTGGGATACTTACAGTCCGTTTGTGTAACTATATAAAAATTGTCTTTTTTCTTCCTTTTTTTTCTTTTTTTTTTCTTTTTTTTTTAAGTTGTCCTTTCGTACATATCTTTTCCTCAGCCAGTTTCGAGCAACCAATCCCTTCTTACAAGCATCATAAAAGTTAACACCAGTTAACAACCAGTTAAAGCTAGATCTAGCAGGGAAAGGCCAGAATGTCCTTTGGCACTAGGGGGCGGGAAAAATGGGAAACACTAGGAGAAATAGAATGGAGATAGGAAGAAAAAGGTGTCATCAAATAAAGCAAGTTTTCTACTTGCCTGGAGTGCTGTGTGGAGTTTTAGTCATCTGCCCTCAGAAAAGATCCCGCAGAATTTGAGGGAACTTGGGAACAGCCTGTTAGGATTTGGGGGACTCTGGAAAAATACGATCAAAGGATTTTTTTTAAGTCATGTATGACAGAGGAATAAAGATAAAAAATCTAGATCAAAGTATACAAAACTCACACGTGGTTTGCAGAAATATACTGGGAGTATCTTCTTGTCACATAAAAAAGAAAAGCCACTATAACAGTGAAAATACCAAGTTTGCTAAAATAAAATAGTCATAGACCCATCGAATCATTTAGGTTGGAAAAAACCCTTAAGATCATCGAGTCCAGTGCTGTTTAATGCTGTTAACCCAGCATTAAACCGTGTCCCCAAGTGCCACATCTACACAGCTTTTAAATACCTCCAGGGATGGCAACTCCACTATTTCCCTGGGCAGCCTTTTCCAGTGCCTGATAATGCCTTGGGTGACCACCCAGTTGTCACAGAATGCATAATTAGGCTAATTAATTCCATGTTGTGGAGGTCAACAGCTTTGACATGAATCTGGAGATTTGTATAGGTAAAAATACAGATTTATATTGCCGAGGCAATGTATGGAAAGGAATATAAGATTTCCATCTTGAGTTTAGCCTCACTTTTAATTTTTTCAGACATAGGGCAAGATTTTAATATTTTTTTCATCCTGTGTGTGCCTTCTGGAGGCTGCATTGCACCTTTCTCCAGAGCACCTCGTGCTAACCCCGTGTGGGATCAGGAGCTGTGCCTGGCTGGGCTCTGCTCTCAGCTCCTGGCTGTCACCATGGCTCTCACTCCTGAAGTATGAACGTGTCCCCATCCTTAATTTGGAGAGCTGACTGCTCTAGGTGCACTGCAAAGCACAGAATGGGGTGTGGGCTAGTTTACTTTACCTCTTGGCAGACCAAATGAGCCCACAGCAGGCTCTGCTGTGTAATGCCACAGCTGTCCCCTTCTGCTCACCTCTGTGCCCTTCTGAAGGTCATTCAAGCCTGCTTTTTGAACTGACGTTTAGTGTTGTTCCACTTTTTCATTCCTCGTTCTCAAGATTTGCTTGTGACAACATTTCACACTTCTTATTCCTTTTTTCCCCCCAAAGATCTTCAGCCTTGATCTCGGAGGTATATCTGCCGTGGTGCTGAATGGCTATGATGCAGTGAAGGAATGCCTTGTCCACCAAAGTGAAATTTTTGCAGACAGGCCGTCTCTTCCCTTGTTCAAGAAGCTGACAAACATGGGAGGTGAGTGCTAATGTGCTTCATATAAAAACGTAATTTTTGTCCTGGAGATGAACAAATCGAGTGAAACATTTGCTTTAGCCATTTTCTCTCACTTGGTGTCCTTTCAGAAAATACTTGATGCTTCTTTAAAGATATTATTTGGATAGGATTGTCACTCGTGGACTCTGTTCCATAGCGAGATGTCTGAAATTTTTTGTCTCATTTTTTGTCTTGTTAAATGATTTTATTATCTTATGGGGGAAAAAAATAAAGCATTGCATAAAATACCATGTCAAAATATTTTTTCAGGCTTACTGAACAGTAAATATGGCAGAGGATGGACAGAACACCGCAAATTAGCTGTAAATACCTTTCGAGTTTTTGGATATGGTCAAAGGTCCTTTGAACACAAAATTTCAGAAGAATCTCTGTTTTTTCTCGATGCCATTGACACATACAAAGGCAGACCGTTTGATCTTAAGCACTTGATAACAAATGCTGTGTCAAACATTACTAATTTGATTATTTTTGGAGAACGTTTCACATACGAAGATACTGAATTTCAGCACATGATTGAGATTTTTAGTGAAAACATTGAATTAGCTGCTAGTGCTTCTGTATTTTTGTATAATGCTTTTCCTTGGATTGGTATCTTGCCATTTGGGAAACACCAGCAGCTCTTTAAAAATGCAGCTGAAGTCTATGAGTTCCTTCATGAGCTTATTGAACGTGTCTCTGAAAATAGGAAGCCTCAGTCACCTCGACATTTTGTAGATGCATATTTGGATGAGATGGATTGCAATAGAAATGACCCAGAATCTACATATTCAAGAGAAAATTTAATTTTCTCCGTTGGAGAACTCATCATAGCTGGGACAGAAACCACAACAAATGTTTTAAGATGGGCAGTGTTATTTATGGCTCTTTATCCAAACATTCAAGGTAAGAAATTTGACATTTTGAGGAACTGCTATACTTTCCCATTGTGAATTTAAAATGCTTTTTCAAAGCGGTGCTTTGACCCATAGCCATCAGCAAAAGTAAGGTTTGAGTATATTTTTCTAGTGCATCATTTACCAAATATACTATGGACAGAGGTGGAAAGCTTGTTTTAAATGCAGACAAAGAGAAAATCAAAAGTTTTATGATCACGATAAAATTTTAACATATTATTTTGTGAACGCATTTTTGTGAAGTCTTAATATTTTTAAGTATTTCTGATATACCTAAGTTTAGCATTGTGATGCATGGTCTGTTGTTGGCAGATGTACTAATCTATGTAGTTAATAAATAATAAGAAAATGCAATTCAATATGAAAGTAATAAACTAAATTAAAAATGTACAAGTGTCAGCAAAAATGTAAATCAGGTTGTGGTTAACAATTTAGGTACAATTTCTTTTTATCTTAAGTGTCCCAGTTCACAATAGACTTACATATTATAGACAGTAATACTTACACTTTTGGAAGAACAGAAATGGCATTTAAAAATAAAAAGATGTTTTAGAGTCATTCTGAAGTAAGACAACACGTCTGAATGTCAGAACAGGCATTTTGAGTGGAAGTTTGGAATTTAAAAGTAAACAGTCATGTTTCTGGTTTCACTGCTTCCCCATCACTTTTTGTGTCAAAATTTAGCAGTGCTTGGTTCAATTGGGACATCCAGAATTTGGAGGAAGATCAGCCCAGATAACTTGGAAAGTTGCTGCTGGTACTTTGACCGAAAAACATCGCTCCAATATCAATTTCATCATTGTTTCAGAATGGGGATAACACTACCTGTGGATAGGAATATAGAGTCTAAATGTTAAAGCTTGTAAGCTACCATATTTTATATAAGATAATTCATGTTGCAGTATTCTTTTAAAAGTATACACATATATATATATATGTATACATATATATATATAGCTTACATTAAAATGTGCAGGCTGTCACAATCTAAACATCAGCTTGCATTCTAACAGGGCAAGTTCAAAAAGAAATCGATGTTGTCATTGGCCCAAACAAGATGCCCAGCCTGGAGGAGAAGTGCAAGATGCCCTACACTGAGGCTGTTCTGCACGAAGTCCTGAGGTTCTGTAACATAGTCCCGCTGGGGATTTTCCATGCCACTTCCAAGGACACTGTTGTGCGTGGTTACACCATTCCCGAAGGCACCACAGTCATCACAAACCTCTACTCCGTTCACTTCGATGAGAAGTACTGGAGCAATCCAGAAGTGTTTTTTCCTGAGAGGTTTTTGGACAGCAATGGGCAGTTTGTCAAGAAAGATGCGTTTATTCCTTTTTCACTAGGTAAGAGCAATTCCTTCCTCTGGTCCTTTTTATAAATCCAGAGATGTGTAACCTGTAAGTGGTGGTAATAAATGATATCCTCAGTTCTGATGAAACTGCTTTAAAGATACCTAATAGAATGTGCTCTGGAGAGAACAAATTTTAGCCTAATATCTTTTATGTAGATGATCTCAGTATTATACATGAACTCATAAAAATCCACCTTACAAAGTTACAATAATTGCCAGTTAACTGGCAGTAGATGTAATTAAGAAAACAGCAGGGGTGAAAGGATGAAGTTCACATTATCATTTTTTAAAGCATCTTCTGTCCAGACTGGTACTTCAAGAGAAGATGCAGTAGTTAACAAGTGTATCTAAATAAATTTGACTGAATTAGTTCCAATGGCCTTTGTGAGGTGAGAGCAACAAATTCTCTGAAATCAGTTTCTTAGTGTAGGTTATCACCTATCCTTCCTACAAAATACTGCCACCAAGTTCACACAGCACTCTCAGAAATTACCATTCCTCTTCATAATAAGAGTGAACATGCAACTGAAGGTATCTTAACTCTTAAAACCTTTGTGTCAATCCAGGAAGAAGACACTGTCTTGGAGAACAGCTGGCTCGAATGGAAATGTTTTTGTTTTTCACCTCGCTGCTACAACGATTTCACCTGCATTTTCCACATGGAGTGATCCCAGAGCTCAAGCCAAGGTTAGGGATGACCTTACAACCACAGCCATACCTCATCTGTGCCGAAAGGAGGTGAAGAGAAGGGTTGGGATGAGCAGGTGGAGCACAAGCACAAGTCCACTTTGCCCTTCTAGTCCTAAACGTGTTCAAGTCAGAATAACAAAAATTTAAAGGACTGCCAGATCAAGTCTGACTGCTCCCACAAGTAAATGTTTCTTTTTGCTTGGTTTTCACAGGAGAAAAAAACCTGAACCAAAAGTGTGGAACACATCCTTTGTAAAAATGGTGTTTTCACTCCAGAAGACTATTGTTAAAAAATCTAAGTTCTGATACAGTTTTAAAATATTTAATTGCTTAGCAAGCCATTTTCCTTTGAGAGGATATTTTAATAAGCATGGAGAATATGGTTCAAAATGTTTATACTTGAATTCATCCATGGAAAAATCATTTACATTATTCCACCTAAGCCATTCTTTGTAATTATCCATTAAATTTTCATAGCTAACCACGGTGTAAAAGGTATCTATTTAAATATCTGTAAGCAAGAATAAACTGTATTTTCCAGCCTTGAAAAACAGATTGTCAATTAATGCATTTTAATCCTTCTTTCTCCTTGCCCTATCTTCCCAGTTGGTCATAATTTTCTAGTGAATCAGATAACTGTGAATTCACTTTTAAGATCTTTTATGGCTTGTTTCTCACTCAGCATCATACACAAAGTGATCAATTATTGCCATACTCCTGACAATTACAGGACTCTTTTTTCTCCAGTATATTGCATTTCCAGACACCTGTCTTCCATTGCCTCCCAATACAAAGTACTGTGTAATGATTAATCTCTGCTTAAATAATCTGAAAAAACAGTGTTTCTGTTATCAGAATCACATGTAACTATACTATGAGCAAAGAAAATAAGCTGTTCTCCCTACTGAACAGAAGAGAGACTTTTTTGGGGAGGGCAAGTGGAATAGGATGGGGAAAAACAGATTTTAAATGGATTTTAAGCACAAATTTTAGGCGTAAGGACTACACTTGACTTCTGCCAGGTTCATTTATTGTCCTTGCTTTGTGGCTATTGGGAGATATAGATTTGTGTCTGCAGACCTTAGAGGAGAAGCTGAAACTCCAAATACAGTGTGGGGAGAGAGGGCCTCGGGACAGGGTTCAGAACAAAACACACGCTGAGCCAGCAGCTATTTAAGGACAGGGCTCAATGTTTGACCTCACTCTTCATACAGATAATGCTGCAGCTTGGAGCTGCAGGGAAGCTGAAAGGCAGGAATTGGTGTCTTTCTGCTGACCTGATGTTTTCAGCTTGTATTGAGGAGAAATACTTCCTTTCTTTTGAAACAGCAAAAGAGGAAAAATCAGAAGAGAGCTGGTTCCAGTCCACTCACATCACAGCCTGTTGACTTAAGGTGCAGCAGGTCCAGAGTAATTTACCCTCAGGTCTCACTGAGAGCAGCTCTAACACATGTCCCTGTTGCTCTGAAGAGGCCACTCACCTCCTGAATAACTGACTGCCTTTTGCAGAGAAGATTAAAGACTCAAAAAAGAGAGGAGGGAGGCAAACCTGATTGCTGCACGTTGGGCACACCATGAAAACTGTGAATGGACCACTGGCTAACAGTGGGGTTAGGAGTCATGCTCAAGGTTTTCCTGGATACCAAGGAGAGGTTTTGTGCATGTGAAATGCATAAGGAAAAATTGTGGAATCTGCTGAGCTCAGGATGAAGCCCTGGAAAGTTCAGCGCTGCAGTTCTGGACTCATGGTAACTCCTCCTGTTCCCAACCCTGTGCTCTTCGGTCAGACAGAATCTGGTCAGTATCTAGTCTTGCCTTTTGGGTTGCAAGAGCTCTAGGCCATCCTTTGGTTAAAATATGGTTTAAATAATGCTAATTGAAGTGGGGGGAGGATTAAAAACCATCAAGAGCCAGTTCTTGTGGGGGGCTACACTCAAAATGCAGCTGGCCAGCCATAAATCCCTTTTGCTGAGGTATTTTGAGAGCTAAGTCCTGGCTAGTCTTTAATCCATTTAATGAGAGCCATATTGATTATATGTCGTTCCGGTTTCTAAATCAAAATGCCTTATAAAAGCCTCAGAATATCAATCCAAACTTTTACCATTATCTGCCAACTTATGGTCTCGTTTAAGCGATCAAATACATTTGACAAACTGTCTTTTCCATAAATCTGTATCAGTATTGGTCATATTTGCGTTTCATTCTCTATCAACTTATTCATTATTTTCCCTCTGACTCAGAATTATCCTAATGACCCAATTTAATAATCTGAAATATTGACATAATAGTAGTTTTTTCTAGTCCTCTGGAATTTCTCCACCATATCAACAGTGATTAGTAATGAACATCAGTAGCCAGCCAGATGTTCCGAATTTCCTGGTGGGAGTTTTCTACAGCTGAAATAGCTACTATGGATAGCAGCTGACTGCTATTTAAAATTGGATTAATGGTTACTATATTAACCAGTGTATATCTTCATAACACTGCTGCAAGAGCTGCAGTCAGCACCACCATAGTATCTTAAATCCTCCTTTCCAAATCTCTATCCTCACATTTAAGTTTTTGGGTTGTTTTCAGCCATGTCAGGATCCCCAGAGATGGAAAAGGGAACACTACTTCAGAATAAATGCTGAAGAAAAATCTTACTCATTATCACTTAATTTCCAGTGATACTGGTGAACATATCCTTAATGTGACTCTAATAAATGTAGTAAGGTTCATTAATGAATTAATTCAGAAATTAACTATACAAAGGGTAGTATCATAAAAGGTCAATTAACATTACTGCTTCTCTGAAAGCAAATAGTTTAAACTAATTGTGGTGTATTTTTATATGTATCCAGAACGTGCTGTGAGAGAAAAACTTAGAGAATATTCATAATGCTTTTGGTATTTTTTTAGTTTGCCAGTATGCACTTGAAATAGATCACCTAACTCGGACTGTATAAAAGCATGAAACTACATCTTTTTTCAGTTAAAAATCAAAGTGAGAAAAAGTAGCAAGATCAGAGAGAAGCACAGGGAAAAATAGTGAAATCCCTTTGAAAAAGGACTGCAAATTAGATTGTGTCAATTTTTCAACAATGCACTGGATATGAAAACATAAAAATTCGGGATAAACAGTGGGGGGAAAAATCACAATGGTGAGGATGCCAGATCAGAATTTGTCTTTGGTTGAGAGAGATGGAGTGATGAAAAGACAGAATAACATGTTCAAGTTCAGAGGACTACTCAGGAGGAGTTTGAAAGAAAAGCTCTCAGTGTAAATTGCTCTGTGAAGGTACAGACATGTGTTTTCATACCAACGAGCTGCCCAAGGAGATTTTTTGGCACCAGGCCTGATAATTCCAACCCTTTTCCAAATCAAGATCGAGTTAAACTACAGCTCTGGAAACCTCCTGCCTTACTCTGTCCTTTCATAACAATATAAATTGAGCACCAGCAGATTCTCCCAGTTCTAGGTTGTCCCTTCAGGCATTTTTGAAGTCTGTCAGCTATCTTGACGTCATTAGAAAAAGGCAGAACCCACAGTCAGCCATCCCTTCGGGAGACTGCCAGGCTTCAGGAGAAATTACATTTGTTACATTCTTCCGAATAAGGAACATTCCAAATAGATTAAACCCATTAAAATAATGGAGCATATCAGGAATGTGCAATCTAATCCAATACCTTACTATGACTGCAGCAGATGGCTGCTTGCCCAAAATTTTACATGTGATGTAGACCAGCCTATAGCAACATTCCAGAAAACAGAATAAATTTACTACTTGTTCTGCTGCTGGTTTCAAGTGCTGACTTCCTTTTCTACACTCATGCCAAAAAAACTTAAAAGGAAATATTTTTATTCTGTGTAAACCGCGATTTATCAGAAGCATGAAAAAATATTAAGTGTTAAAAAGCTTTTTACATTGCAGTTAGTTTGTTCAGATGCTTATCCAGATCCATCCATGCCCCATGGACACTTCAACCCTCACCAAAACCAGGGGATAAAGGATGCCTCATTGCTCAGGTCCCTCACTAATAGAGGTAATACAAGTACTGATTCCTACCAGTAAGGAATGAAAGTTATGAATAGAATCACTATGGCCAAAACATCTTCAAGGATTCCAGTTAGTCTCAGGTCATTAAGTTTCCTTTCTCCAGAGTCATCCCCCTTTAAGGAGCCAAAGTGCCCTTTTGGTTCTCTTCAACTTACAAAATAAGCTCAATTTAAAATAATAATGGTGCTGAACATGCAGCACAGCAGAATTTTGTAAGCCAAATTTTTCCAGGAAAAACATTGGTACTTATGACACTTCTTTAGCTGATACAGCTTAGGAGGTTAATTTAATTGCCTTTTTTTGGAAGCATTAAAATTGCTTCATAAAGCCACTTCAGGACATTTTCAGATCCTGCTACATTTTATTTTACATTCTGTAAAGAAACACCTTTTCTTTCTCAAAGCACATACAGTTTAAACTGCCACAATAGAGAAAGAAATGCAACATACCTTTATATTGCACTTTTTTCAGCACAAATTGTAGGTACAATCTATAAAATATTCAAGCTCTTTGTACCCTGATGAATGCCATGATTATATATTTGAGAAGAGACTATAAGAATAATTCATAGTTGATTGGAATAAAATTTAGTGCTAAGAGCTAAAATTTGTTTCAAAATCGTCAATCACTCAAACTAATTATTTTGGTAAGTATATGAATTACATCATCTTCTAAGGGATCCAACACCTCCCAATGCCTTAAGTATGCACTTTCTTAAGATCTAGAAAGGCCCACACAACTTGACAAATATTTAAAATATAACTAGCTTTAGCAAACTAACTTTAGATAATCATATTTAAAAAAAAAATTTGGCTACTGCCTCTCCATTTATTCACAATCTGGCAATTACACAGATTCTTACCTCTGGCTAAGGTTCAAATCTCGTCTGTTTTTTCCAAGAGGATTCTAACTCTCTCCACAAATAAAGACTCCTTCTGGTGGGAGATGCATTATGGGCTAAACACATTTCAAATAAAAAGGTTTTAATATTTACAGAAATAAAGAAGTTGATACGTCCAATCCCTGTTGTTTGAAAGTTATTATTTCTATAACTGTTCACATTTTCTTCTTGGTATTTATGGTTTCCATATAAGACCTCTACTCTAGTCCTAGTGTTTAAAAAAAAATAGGTTCAGAAAGGATCTCAGTAAGTTACACAGTTCACTCATCTGGTTCACTAATAGTTTTACTAAAAGCTGTTTTTCAGACTTCTTTTTTATTTTCAGAGACTTTCTTAATTGCTCAAGACAATCCATTTCAGTGAGTCACAGCCCTCTCCACCCTTAGGCAATTAGTCATGTTGAGCCTTGCAACATAAAGGTGTTCCTTCTTGTCCTGAGCACTATAAACACTGAAAGCATTATTCTGATTACTCTAAAACAGTCTCATAAGGTAACCTTAGAATATCTCACTAGGGTCTCATTTTCTCCAGATTAGGAAAAATCTCTTTAATTAATTTTATCTTCCTCCTTCTCTTCCAGCCACGTCATCAGTCTCACTGGTCTGTCCTGGAATTCTGCAATCTCCCTAATGGACAGGTGTTTTTCCTGGGGTGTCACATCTGAAATTAGAAACAGTGCTTTGGTAATGGCTTAGGTATGAAGAATAGAACAAAACGATTACAAACCTGTTCTCAAAGATAAACAGGGGAGGCTTACTTATTCACTTTTTTGACTGAGAGAAAGCTTAGTTGATACGAGTCAGATAACCTGGCAATGCCACAGAGATTAATAAATTCTAGTAGGATGGATGTCGTGATAAAAAAAGCAAGAGGGTCATGCTAAGCCCAGTTGAATGACTATATATAGGAGCAAGTTTTCACATCTGACTGGCACAGGGGACAAAATCTGCACTCTGCTCCTCGTGTGCAGTAAGTAATGTCACCGCTGTCCTCTGGATTTTTGGTATAATACCTGCGTTTTAAGCTAGGCATCACTCTTTGTTTTATATGCAATTTAAATGAAGATATTTTGATCTCATTCAAGGAGCAAAGGGTTCTGCTGATCTGGAGAGATGAGTCAGAAGTGACTCATCACCTGTTTTTTGGCAAGAAGTTTAGAACATGGACAAATCACAAGGTGAATGGTAGGAATCGTTTGAAACGCCTCGTCTTTCACCATTATTTAAATGCTGGGTTGGTTTAATGTTACCTTTTTTTTTTCTTCTGAAACCTCACAGATAAACCAGAAGAAAGAGGTTTCACCTCACTAGAAGATTTTCACTTAGATTCCACAGATGCAATATTCTGCTAGGTGGCACAGCCTGTGCAGTAGAACTTACCACAGAGACCAGTTGTTGTCACCTGTGATTTCTTGAAGTCCAGAGATCAAAAGATGACTCTCTGCACAGATCCCAAAAGAAACCTTCCTGTCAAACATTTCTGGCTGTGTTGTGCCCTTTTCAAAGGGTATCTGTAGTATCACACAGAACCAAGTAAGTGTGAATCACTTACACAGCTTAAACATTCATTATTCAGTATCCTGATTTTATCACAATTCCATTTAAAGTCAGACCGTTTCTGGACATATGTTTCAACCTCAGAACCAAAGGGAAACAGCTTCTTCTTTCCTGGAAACACTTTCTAGCTTAATGCTGTTAATAACAAAACAAGCAATTGGTAATTACCCTACTTTTTGGAGGATTTTAAAATATTGCAGATACCAGGAATGAGACTAACCAGAACTAAGATTTCAAGCTTAAGCCAGAAATGTCTTAGAGAAGTAAGAGTAACAAATGGACAACAAAACCATTGAGAGGGACTGGTCAGTTCATGTGTCTATTAGCTGGATCCATGGCTGTGGGGGCTGCCCACTGTGCCACGAGGGTCACTGCTGACTGAAAGCCAAGTGCAATGGGATATTTATCCTGCAGCAGCTTAGTCCATTAGCTTTCTTTCCTCTTTCCTCTAAAAACATGCCATTCCTTCTCATTTAGCATAGAAAAAATACAAGGACTGCTTACAGACCTATTACACCGAGATCAGATAGGGAGCAGTTAAGCAGTTGTGTTCTTCTGTCAGCTTCATCTCTGAGAACCCCCAGTATAATTTTTATTGCAAGTAAAGACTTACTTCAGAGGATATCAAAAGGAAAATTCTTCATTGCAAAAATGAAACCAATTCATTTCCTCATTTGCCTTAACATAGACGTGAATGAAGCAGCCCTTTGTCCAGAGACACAATTCTGAAGGAAGCTGGAGGGAAAAAAGCAAAATAAATGCAAATAAATGCTGCCTTGATCACACTTTTTGTACCTCATTTAACCAACTTTGTATATTTATTTTCTCTCATCTAATCCTTTTTGGCCACAGAAGGATCAATTTCCTGAAACTTTGTTAATCTGGATTTACCTGAAGCAATCTTTGTTAATCTGGATTTACCTTTCATTTTGGACATTACACTCACCATGTAACTTTCTCACGGAGGAAGAACTCACTGGAAGAGGTTCCAAATAATTCCTTTTGACCAGTTTGGCACCTCCTTCACATGCAGGGGACTCCAGAAGCACAGAGAGAATTTTGTCCCTGTAGGAAACTTGGTAGTCTAGCTCTTGGTAGTGTGTCCAGATGCAAGTAATCCAACATCCATTGTAAAAGAAGGCAGTGAGAAGATGGGAGAATCAAACCTGAGAATATTATACCTAAAAGGTGTACCTACTGCATGGCATAAACTTCAGTGGGGAAAAAAAATACCCAACTTATTGGAAAAAAAAAAGTAGCGTTGGATTAGAAAGTATTTGAAGTGTGTTCCTTTTTGTGGTTTTCAGCACTGCTTCACATCCCCTGGTAGCTGTGAACTGCAGTGTGATCACACATTTAGGGTGACACACCTTGGATGGAGAGATGTTATTTGGGACAACAGCTCAGTCAACATTCAGAGTAACATCCATTACCATTTTTGAAAGATTGAGACACCTAAATTACAGTCACTTCTGCAAACATGCCCTGAACCAACCCTTGTTAACTTTGTTCCATTCTTTTTGCTTTGCTCTTAGAGTAAAAATTTGTCACATATTGTTCATACAAAAATAACAGACACTTTAAACTGAGTTTTGAATCCATTCATAATCAAACACATCTTTGAAGGAAGCTATTGTAACTTGGAAATGTCTAATTGGAAATAACATATTAGCATTATAGTTTATTCAACACCAAGGTTTTCTGCTTGTTACTGGATTTTAAAATTGCTTCAGTATTCCTAATGGGTTTAAGGGAAACCTGAGATAAGAAAGTTGCTGGCAAAGATGTCACCAGGTGGGAATCCTGCCAATACTTTTGTAAAAGATAAAACGTTGATTTTTACTTTGTTATTCTTTCATTATTTTTTAACTAATAACTTTTTAAGGGAAATTAAAAATGGAAACCTAGCATGTAAAATAATAGAACAGTAACTTTAGACAAACTAACTTGTATCATTTTTTCAGACAGAGCAAAATGATATTAAACAATATTAAAATGATATTTTATGTATTCAAACACGCTGTCTAAACACAAAATGCTGAGAATACAGCTTACTGAAAGAAGCAGAATTTTTGTAGTCTTCACTTTATCTGTTAGAAAAAATAGATGACCAAAGAAATGTAAAATACAAGTGTATGATCAATAAGTGCCAGTTTCAATAGTGCAACATTTTATTAATGACAGAAATATCTGGTTTAACACTGCTCATGTTACAAAAAAACTGCAGTGATAGTAATAATGGCAGCATAGGGGGATTTGGCACTGAAGATATAGCAAAAGCACATTTCAGTGGTCTTTTAAGTGCATCAACAAAAAGCTTATTAGTGAAAAATGAAAAAAAAAAACCAAACCTTTCAGTTATTTAAACTGGCCAATGAAATAGCAGAACCAAAATCTGTGTAGAATAGTGAAATACAATTTCCACAAGGTTATGTTTCTTTCAAGTCAATTGATGTAAGTGTAAACACAAATATGCTGAGATACATTTAGAAATAGCACACGTGCATTTGGGTTTTATTCAGTTCAACTACACAGCACAGAAATGTTTAGTACTAAAAGGAGCACTGTTAAAACCAGGCTTTTTGGTGGCTTTCTTGCTTACCTGTAACCTCATTTATGACTTTTCTGTTTGTCTACAAATTAGACCTACAATGGTAGTGTTCCTAAAAATACATTGGTGTGGAATGTCTAAGGTTGTTATTTTAAAACTCAGCAATCTATAACGTAGCACGGTGATTTTTATCTCATATCAGGTTTTACACAAAGTTTCCATGTTCTAGTTTCCATATGTGTATTTTGAGACGTACATCAAACCTGAAGGCAATAAAAGCTGTGTTTGTGATGGAAGAAAAAGTGTGGGGCAAATTAAAATAGCCATTTCGAAGCAGTAGTTTTTGTATTACAAAAAAAAAATCTTTAATTCTCCTAAAGCTTTACATACAAAGAATAAATGAGATATGATCTTATTTCCTTCAAATTTAATATGGGAAATGGGTGCAAGATAAAAAATCTCTGGTGTGGTTGACTTGTTTTTAAACATGAACCTGAGTAAGGGCAGGAAATACAACATGACTTATGACTAAAAGAATAAAATTCCTTCATAATTTAAGTAGCTGAACAGGTTTTTAATGTTCTACCACAAAACAGCAAGGCAACAGATGATAATGGCCTTGTATTCAATGAATTATCATGAACATCCACTGCAAACCTGAATATTTTCTGCAAAAATAAAACATCAGATTATGCACAATAATAAAAAGCATCAGAAATAGATGCACCTGGATTTTCTATTTTTTTTTCTTTTTAAACCACAAAGATCAGAATTCAGCATCGATGTCACAGTCCTCGAGCAGCTGCTCTGAGATGGCTACATGAAGCACACCACTGCACCCAGCAGACACCCCACAGCAGGCTTGCACTGCAGCAGGAGCAGAGTTCTCATGTAGGCACAGGCTTCTCCTCACTCATGTTCGAAAACAACATGAAGTAAGCAACTCAAGACAACGTTGGGATTCATCCCTCATTTCCTCGCCAGCCAAAAGTTCTTGCCACTTTGGTTTTCGGAGTCACTGAATGTTCGTAAAAACTGCAGGGACCTCGAGGAAAAGAAGAGTTCCATACTCAGCAAGGCAGCATTATATCAGGATATTTTATACCAACTAAGGCATAAAGGACTTTGCATCAGGGTATGCCATACTCAATTTCTGAATAAAGTTTTGTATTCTGGGTGGCAAAAGTGCATAGGAGTGGGATTCCACCAGAGTGAAAAGAATCCTCTCACAGTATTAAGGCCTTTCGATTTAATGTGAGCTGTGTCAGGCTAAAGTCAGCACAGTGGAAAAAACATAGGCTGTCGTCACACTGGACCCCACTGGAGTTCCCTTAGCATGTCTTGTCTTCTCCTAGTTGTCGTTCATCATCTTCATCAGCTTCCTCGATAACCTGAATGTCATCTGCTTGAGGTAAAGGTGAGATTTCAGTCAGCAGTTTGGCTCCTTCTGCTTTATTCTTTTCTTCCTCTTCAATCACCTTCTTCCATATTTTGTGGTTTTCACTGAGGTGGTGTAATAGCTGGCAAAATATTCGTCTACCTTTTTTTCTTTGAGCTTCTGTAAAATTACAAGCATATGGGATTGTTTGACATTCCAAGTAATTGTATTTTACACATACAAAACCAATGGCACATTGCAAGAGAGACATGAATTTGGGCAAGGCACACGGATGATTATTCTGAATATTTAAACAGCGGCATGGCAAAAGATATCAACGAGCTTCTGTTTCAAATTGCAAGTCTCCTGGTAGCAACAAAATTTTTATTAAAAGAGGAAAATTTATGAAGCAGCATAATAGCAAAATCTACAAGATTTGTACTGCACAATTTCAACTGACATTGCTATGTCTGAAGCCACTGAATGACAAATACACACCAACTGAAATAAAGAAACTTACTTAAAATAAGATCATCTTCCATTTCTTCATCATCACTCTCTAACTGTGCACCATCATCATCCTCAGTGCTTTCTGCATCCTCCTCTTCATCAACCCACTGCCCTGGGAGCAACCCAGCTGCATTGTAGGAATTGCAGAGGGGGCCAACGATGTGGGTGATGAAAGATTCCTGCAGTTTGGCAAGCTGGGGAGAAGAACGATCCATGAAGGGGCTTATAGGTAACCCAAGACTTGCTTCCTCATCACCCTGAGAAAGAAAGGGAAAAAAATCATCAGAATTTCTCACAAAATTAACATAGAATTCTTATTTTTTTAAATTAGTTTTATTTAACCGAGTTATGTACAACTTCTTCACGAGGCATTCTGGTAATGGCATCTCCTCTGAGGTCACAGAAGAACGAAAATAACTATAACATCCAGAGAACAGTGCTTTGCTTTGGGTTTTTTCCCCCCCATTTTATAAACTGGAGAAGAAAAACAGCAAACAGTTGCTGAAGGAAAAATCTGAGCTATGATCACTTGTCTCAGCACTTCCATGGATCAGATTATTTTAGAGTGGAAGATACATTTCCAGTCTTGTGGAATTTGTACATATTCTTTGACTAGAAACACATCTGTGAACTTAACTTCTGAAAGTGAAAGAAGTTATTTTGTTTTATCAGCATCATCCTGAGGAAAGAAGCTCTCCCCCTCAAAAATCCCCTTATATCTGAAAAAAGGAGAATATTGGCTAGGAGTTAGTTTTCTATCACAATTAATAGAAACTAAAACAACATGCTAGTAAGCCACTTGTGAAAATAAATTTTAGTATTCAGAATGAGAAGATGGACATGACTTACCTGAAGATTTAAAACAAGGAATAAAGCTAAATTTATTTAAACCACTGGTAAAACAAAGAATCACTCATCTGCCCATCATTAAAAAGAAGGGAAGGTTTTGTTTTCATTGATTTTTGGGTTTATGTGTTGTTTGGGTTTATTTGTTCTTTCCACACCCACCTGTTCATAAAACTCATTGACAATGCCTTCAGTCCATTTCAGATGCAGCTCTCTGACTTTGGCTGGGCCGTTGATATCAGCCAGTTTGATGCATATCTGAAGGGCCAGCAGGCGATCGTTCTCATTGCTCCACTCTATGCCATTGCTGTTCATGTCATTGACCTGGGGTAAGACAGGCAGCAAGTTAAAAATGTTCATCCTCAGGCTTACTAGGCAATCTGCAAAGCATCTACAACAGGTTTGTGCAGAGGAAACACTTCATTTGCATTTTTAATAAATTTAAAGGATGTAAAAGTTGAAATGCAAGTTATTAAAACTCGCAGTTACTGAGAAGCAGTGAGAGCATCGATATGTCAAGACCAGATCTGTGCAGACATTGAAAAGTGGGACAAACCTTGGCATTAAATTCTGCAAGGAAATCAAAATGCTTCTTGAGGTCTGTGGCAAGGATTGCTTCGATCACTAGGAAACGAAAACGCTTGAATTCTACGTGATCAAGGTTTGATAAAAAGTTGTATTCTGGTCTTGATAAGAAAAGATTCCAGGCAGATGCAGCATGGTGATTTTCTAAGACTGATCTGTCATTGTAGAGAACAGCCTGCAGGGGAAAAAACAACAAACAATCATAAATTACGCAGGAAATTTTTAAAGTTATAAATAAATAAAGTTTCATTTATTAAACTTATTAAACTGAAGTTTAAGAGTTATTCAGAAACAAACATTAGGTTAAAAAAAAATAGCAATTATGTTTTTCCTTCTAGTTTTGGGTTAAAGTGATGCAAAAATGACAGATGAGGGGTAAAACCCCCAAAATTTAACAATTAGCAGCTTTTTGTTTCTTTAAAAGTCCTTAACAACATCTCAGTGACAGCTACATTCAGACTATAGGCACAAATACACAAATCACTTAAAACTTGGCACAGTGTACGTGTGGAGCAGTGTATGTTTTATGTCACACAGTCACCAAAAAACAAAAACCTCAAGGAAAAAAAAGAAATCTAAATATATGCTTTAAATTCCTCTTAATTGTGTTGGAAAAGCAAAAACAACAACCAAATAAAACCTTACAAAAACAAATACTGCAACAGAAAGGACTCCAAAACATGTAAGAGCTGTCATTAATGGGAAATGGTGCAGAGTATCACTGGTTTTCAAGGGGCTATGTTTAATGCTGGTGCAAAAATTTTATCTGTAAATGAGTTAACTGAACTATAAAAATAGCAGCAGATTTTACTTACAACTTTCATGTTTATATAAAAAAACCTTGGGAAAAAATTAATCAAATATGGATTGAATAGAACCTGAAAAAAGCTTCATTTTGTCGATGCCTTTTTGCATATTTTTGAAGAATATTTATATTTTTGAAAAGTGGTGATGGATGTCTGTGGTTTTGGTTTTGCTCCACCTTGTATGCTGTTTTCAGCAGAAATACATAAATGCCTACATCCTAAACTCTTTATGTAATAAGGAATAGTTGAAAACTGATTGAAAAGTTCACTTTCAAAGTCTTTATCTCTTAACAGGCTGAACTATTTTCCTATCCATTGCTGTTGATGTTGTAATTATTACTTAAGTTTCTTGTCTGTAACTTACTAAGTTAAAGTTAAAAGAGAAATCCAAACAGCCATAATAATTGCTTAGACAGACCAAGGGCCAGCTCTCTATGAAATAATCCTTTACTTTATCCTGCAGTGGTTTATGTTGTTATTTTCAGTTTTGTCAATGGAAAGCTGTTTTTTACATAAATACACAACCAATACATACCAAACACATCAGAATGTACCAGGGAAGAAAAATAAAAATATTGCACAGGTATAGTACAAATTAATTCCCCCATTTCTAAAACTGGGCCTGAAATCCTAAACAACTTATATTAGGGACAGAGAACACAAAAAATTCTTTATACTGATTTCAGACAGAGAATTTTCTGGTTGAAGAGGTTCTCACCTGAGGTGCATTTGTGGCCACTAGAAAGGCATTTGTGCGTCCAGGATGATCATAGTCGTGCATGGCAGCTGCTACATACAGAGCCATCAGTTCCAGAGCAGGAATGTTGGAGGCCAGACAACCATAGCTATCATCAGCAATAGGACAGCTTTTTGAAGAAGTGTAGCTGACTTGAACAGCTTCATCTAAATAAAATTCAAAGTGCAAAAATGGAATATTTTTCAGAGCAGTGTTTCATTCATATTTATAATGCATTATAAATAGCTCAGCCAGACTTTGTTGCAAACATGGTATTGTTATCCTTGCAATCACAAAGCTGAATAATTGGCAAAGACTTATATTCTGAAAAAGAAATAGTCATATTAATATTTATAGCTAAATTAACAATTTTGAAGAAAAGTTGAAGTGCCATTGAGTTGCAAATTTTTAGCACTAACAGAGCATTCTTCTGTTTGCCTCCAAACTCAATGATTCCAAGAAAAGATCAGTCAGCACCTTCCTTAGTATTTCTGTAATTTGCCCACTTTTTGAACTTGCTAACCCACAGAAAAACCTTGGGGGGAGGCTGTGGAAACTACTGCAAAAGGAACTAACTCCATTAAGTTAGAAATATTTGCTTGGTAAGAAGATTCACAGTTTTATTCTGCTCTTTTTCCATTGATAAAGTCACTACTTTAAAAAAAAAGAAAAGGAATAGCACTTATTTCATCAGTGCATAACATAAGAGGAACTCCTTTGCCTTAATAGAATAAAAAAGAATTAAAAATCCTGAAAATATTTATACTGGAAGAGTTTCCCAAGCAGTAGGACTGTAATTTCTTATTTCAATTTTAGTTATTTTATAGGGGAGAACAAAGTAATTTTTATCACTTTTCTCCAGTTAAGTCTCCAGTCCCAACCCACTTAACACTCGGAGAAAGAAAAGGCAATAGGGTGTAATCAGTAGATGTGGAAAAACCGGAAAAAGAGAAAATTCCAGCCTTTTAAAAGCCACAAGAGCTGCATCTTGTCTTCTTCTACTGCACATATAAAACAGAGTTCTTGGAGAGAGCTTGATTTCCCCTTTACATTTTTCTGGAATACAAACCATTTAGCATGCATGTCTGTGTTTGCAATCTTTATTTTTATCCTTTGCTTACAGGATTTTAGTAAGAATTACAAATTCTAAATTTACAAGTTAGTTCTGTGAAGTCACAGACAACACAAAAGCCAACTTCACTGGAAGTAACTTCACACATAGTTTGGATTTGGAGTCTTTATTTCTCTTTCAGGGATGCTCTTGTGCAGTTATTGTTAGGGTGGTCACTTCCCTGTCTGAAAGTCTGCATGTGATACCTAATAGAAAATTCTAAAATATTAATTTTTATACTAAAGCCATTAAGGAGAACTTCAATTAAGTTAAATACTTTGGTATTTTTTGTTGGTCTATTTAACTTTCCAATAAAGTTAAGAAATGTTAGTCTAATGTATTTCAAATGCTAAAAATACACTGACTATGGCAGAATGCAGAGGTTTTGCTCAGCATAGAAAATTTATTAAGTGAACCAGTATTCTTGGCTAACAAACTAAACATTACTCATCTCGTAATTTTTCTAAAAGTCAGTTGCATGATATTTCTGAACGGTGTGTGCTTTGTGATTTTTTTTCCTACAGCCTTATATTAAAGTACAAAAACAAAAAAAGAAGTGAGTCATAAGAATAATTAGATATTTTCTTCCAGAGTAACTTGGTTTACCTACTGTAATTTCATCTAGACATTTTTTCAGCAAAACAAAAATAACCCTCTTGACTACTCTACCTATTTCACTCTCCATGATGTGCTCGTTGCGGATTTGCTGAAATCCAGGAATGGGCCGAGTTGTGAGATACCACACTGCATGGAGAACATCTGTGGCATGGATACGGTTGTGGTCTGAAAATCAGAAAAATGTAATAAAAAATATTGTCTGAAACGTAATCAAAGGGAAAAACAACAAAAGGAAATGTAGAAAATGTACTGTAAGTGAGATTTGGATTAAATATAAAAGGAAAAATTGAATTTGGATTGTTAGTGGAGGATACATGTACCACTGAACACTTCTAAAAAGGAAGTTAGATAAACATCAAATTTTGTCTATACACACTTCATCCTACCTGGGCCTCAAGAAGGGATTAAATGGCCTTTAAATCAAGGATGGTGAGAAACCCACATGGCCTGCAATCTGACACCTGCAGGCACCTGGGCTGGGCAAACATCTGTGCAGTGGGAAGTGTATTTTTTCCTTTGTTTTCCAATAAATTTGGCCGCCCCACGCAGCAAGGTGAATAACTACCATTGAATTCTCCATTTGCTTCTCATCAACCACCTAACCCAAATTTCTGTTAAATCTACAAATATTCTCCCATTGACTTCGGTATGTTTGATTCAACCGCTAATTCAAATTCTTCAAGATTATCCTCAAAGCACAAATTAACAAATTCGGTTTAGAACTCATCTTGTCCTGCAATTCATTAGACAAGTTCTAAGTTCTGTGTATTCATTAAAACACACTGAGCTCAGACACCACCTACAATAGAAATGCACACACTAAAGGAGATGCACTTATAAAATATTATAAAATATAAAAATTCCATGTGTAACCAGGGAGTACTTACAGGGAATATCCCGGTAGCCGTTCTCTAGCGCATGGAAATAATTCATGAATTCTTGAGTGGGGATTTTGAAAATTTCAAACAAGCCAGTGTCTTGAAACAAGGTGTAAGTTACCTAAATACAGATTAAAAATAATTTAAGTCCTAAAGATACACCTAAGCATATTCTGCTTTTTCAACTTTAAAAATATTCCTGTTTTTTTTAATTTTACTTGCTGACAAACATGGAAATTACTGAAATTCCACTAATTATTATCGGGATGCCATTTTCATAGAGATATATCTAATAATTTTTTAGCACAAAACTGTGGGGTTTTTGATCCTCTCAACACAGGATAATAAAAGCTTTTATTTCCTTACTGATAAATTCTATGTATAACTGATTATTTTAATAATATTTCCCAAAATTTTTTCATAAGGCTAGCTAAATAAGTCATGCTTTAGTCCATTAAGAATAGAAGAAATTTATATTCTAGCTTATTGTTCAAAACTTCAAATTATTTAATTATAGCAGAGTCATCAATAATTAAAAAAAAAAACACAAAAAGAAACAAAAAGAAACAAACCACACCCCCACCACCACCACTGTGGTAATTTTTGAGTCTTTGGCAAAGAGATCCTATTTTTTGTATTTATTATGATTTATCTAGAGTGTTTTTAACAGAAGGGAAAGGGGAAAGGAGGAGGGGGAGGAGGAGGAGGAGGAGGAGAGCACACACACACAGTATCAGGAAGATCTGGTATAGAAATTCAGGTAGATTCAAGGCCTGAACACCAAAATATTCCAGGTGTGAGCTCTGCCCTGGAGTGCACACAAATGGAATACAAGCCCATGTGGATCACAGAGCATCCTGCACTGAAAACACCACTCAAAAGTGTCTTGGAGCACTCTAGTCTGCAGAGCAACACTTGTCACTAAATCAGGTGACAAGAGACCCGAAAGCATTTGATCAGACCAGACTAATTGAAGATTTAAAAAAAAGAAAGCCAAAAATATTGTATGTTATGACAGAAAAGACCGTGTCTAATGACAAAAATGAAATTATCCCCATTGTTTTTCCCTGACTTCAGTACAGGTGCAAGCCTGTGATTCCAACTTGTTTCCTTCCCTCCAGCTGGCTGTCCCTGACTCTGCCCTTGAACAAAAGTGACATGCATTTTTCTCCAGGCTGGAAAACTAAGAGACTGGAAATAAACATATTTAGTGGTCAGATGAGAAGCTCCACGGTTGCTAAATCCTCTCCAAAGGAGACAGGAGCTTCCAGATGACCCTGATGAATGGGAGAAGCTGGGGAAGAGCAAACAGAATCTACTTTTGCACCTGCCAGCAGGTTTGGCTTCAGCAAACATGAAAATGCAGGACAGAGCTCAGTAATAAGTCAGAAAAAGATAAAAGGGTACAACGTGCAGGAAGCAGAATGGAAAAAAAGCCCACTGTTTGTAGGCTCAAGAGGCAAGACTGCCTAAAAGAGCACTTCTCTTCCCCAGCAGGTGTAGCTCTGGCAAAAATGTTTTACTGAAATAAAGGAAAACTAAATGGTTGACAACCAGAGTAGTATTTCTGAAAGCAGGAGACAGTTTTGCACAGGAAATGGCATATTATGACAAAACCTAGTCAGTGTGAGTCTAATCTGTTTATAGTGAGAATAAAATTCAGAAAAACTGGAGCAGGTTCTCTGTAGATAAACTGCTTTTTATGGTTTAAAATGGCATGGAGTACATGAGAAATCATATTTTGCTTTTCAAGACTGCATTCTATATGTGTTGACTGCAAAACTTCTTGGTTTAAATAAAATGTGTAAGCATGACATAGCCTCCTTCATATAATAAAAGACAACAAACCTGGCTAAGGATCCTTCCAGACTGATCTCCCATTTCCTCTGCAAGGTCAAAAATTTGGAAATTCCAATTGTTCATCTTCTCCATTAGTGAATCATGGTCTAATAACATTGTTTCTAATGTAGAACTCTGTTCCACCTGTAAGAGATTAAGATACTTTATCATCTCTAAAATAACAACGAAAACTAATTTATCAGTTGTGTTGGCAAAAAAAGCCATGAAAATGATAAATCATTAGTGAATTTATTGAATGGGGCTGCAACTACAGCTACAAGAAAAACATAAATCAGTATCACAAATAGAACACTTAAAGGCTTGACTTTTCCTATTTTGGGAGAGCAGATTCCAGGGCTTTCTGAGATGGTGCTAAATTCTCCTTCTTATTCCTTTTTAAACAAGATGAGCTAACAAAACAAAGCCAAAATAGGCAGAGGCTAACCAAAGACTTACTGAGGTTTAAGAGTCTTTTAATTGGCCAGGCTTTAAAAATATCTGATGTATAAACCCAAAGTGTTGATAGTATAGTGTGAACATTCATTTGTAATGAACTGGAACTGCTGCATCTTTATTTATTAGATAATAACTTTCAAAAGAAAATACCAGCCAATCAGTGTTTGGGCATCCCCTCTCAACATTCAGTCTACACAAATCAATTTTGATCAACAATATCGACACAATCACAACCTCTCCTGTCACTTAAGCAAGATAGAAATAAACAATTGTTAAGTGAAAATTCAAATTCCAGCAATGCACCATTACCCTTTAGAAATTTCTATTTTAGCAATTCAAAGACCTCTTCACAGCAAGTTAGAAATTACGAAGAAACACTGAATTGAGAAAAGTTATTGCAAGTTTTTTTGCAATTACATGCTTACAAGCAGTTTATTTTCTGTTTGATCAATCACTTCCTTCCTCTCATCTGTCCTCTTCTCCGTATGGTGAAAAGATTCTTTTGAAACATAAGAACTTCCAATTTCACCTTAAAGAAAACACATTAAAAAATGCCATATCAATAATTTCTTGGTAAATTACTGCTTTCTAATAACTTTTGAACTGGTCATACAGATTTGTCACAGAAATATAAGTAATAGCTTGTTTCTAAACTATTTTATTAAAGAAATACATCCAAAAATGTTGTAGAGAACAACATTTATTAGACAAAACCTATTTGAAGATTAAGAAAAGCTAAAAGCATAGCTTTTTATTTGCAAAAATTGCTTCAGTGATTAGTTCAGCTTAGTTGGTAGAGAACTTGTTTACAGAACCATAAAGGTTTGAGTGGAAGCCTGTTCTAAAATCCTTACTATGAAGCAAGCAATATTTTATATTATTTTGATTATTCTAAAATAAAACAAAGTGAAATACATACATATATAGGAAAAAAATTTATGTAGAAATAGAAACATTTTAATTTAACTGGCTTTAAAATAAAAAAAAAGCAGCAAGTTGATGTCAAGTATTTGTCTATTTTGAAATCCTACCTGATTTTCTGTCTCTATATTCTGCAAATTCTGGTTCTGGTGTTGGAACAGGCTTGAGTATCTGACGTCCACAGCTTACAGAATACATGAAAAATATTTACAACATTCAGTAATTTTCTTCTTTTGCTACTGATGTCTTCTACTGAAAAATATCTGCAGATTACTTATTTTAAAAAAGGCTTGCAAAGGTTCCTGCAACAAGTGACCTTAGTATTTTCTCCTAAATTTGGCAGACACAGATTTAGTCTGTCCTTACATAATAATCAACCATCGCCTCCCCCAGGCTTATATCCCTGAATTAATAAAGCAATCTCAAAACTCAGAAAGTATTCAGAAACACAGAATTCAATCCCCAAGTAAGAAACCCTCATTTTCTAACATTCTATAAAATATTGTTCTCCTGCTGCTGCTGAGAAAGATTGATCATTTCAAAGCAATCCCATACATTCAGCATTCTTTATTCTCCTGTGGACACCACAGTTAGAGATTATTATGAGATCTTATGCCCTTTTTCAATCCCAGCAGCTAAACAGGTCTTGCTTTTCTTTTGGCTTTGTTTTTTGGATTTGGTTGGGGTTTTTTTGGGTTTTTTTTGTTGGTTTTTTGGTTTTAATTTTAATTTCACTCTTTTCAACCCCCACGAAGCGACTGGAATGATAACCGAGTTCACAGTACCTGCTGCACACATAACCTACAGGTGTTCTAACAGGCTGCTGAGGGTCTGGGGAGCTGGGCGTGTGTCCTGGAGCCTTGTGTATGTTGATGCTGGGTTTGGTGAGGAAATCAGCAGTGTCAGGGAACTCTACAGGTGACCAGTTGCTGAAAGCCCCACTGGAGACAGAGCCATGGCTTGGAGAACCCACGGGGCTCAGGCCAGGAGAAGCCCCTGCCAAAAACACATGCCATGGGGGTCAGATGGCAACAAAACAATTGCTGTTTCATCAAATAATAATTAAACAGCGAGGGACGTGCTGATGCTATTTTAGCACTATTTTACATCACCAAACCCATGGTACAGCACCTCGTAACTACAGATTCCTTGATCTCACCTGCTCTCCTGGGAGCCATGTGGTGAGCCAGCGTCACAGAGGATGATCTTTGCTTGGGGATTGTCAGCAAGTTTGCGCCAAATGACCCATTTGAGTGAGATCCTTGGCTGAAAAGAAAACAGCAAGATTTATTTTTTTCTTTCCTGGTTTGTCTTTTTTCAATTTGTTTTCGGTTTTTATTAAATAGAATGCTTTTAAAATAGCTGCACTGCCCTGTGACAAGTCCTCCACTGTTCAAGAAAGAGAGAGTTTTAGAAAGCAGTCAAATATTTCTAGCTGGTCTTGAATATGTCAATTGTATGAAACAAAAACTGATTGACGGCAACAAAAAACTTTATACAGTCCTAAAATGACACAATAAACATACTCAGGCTGTGTGTGACAGGTTTTACTTTCTAATATGCTACTTTTCTTGAACATTTGAAGCGAACTATTTCCCAACAGATCTATTACTTTGGAAATACAATGAAAATCTCACAGAGCCACAGCGATTTTCAAATAAATTTTTCATGTTCGAATAGTTATTTTATTTATTATAAACCTAAAACTAAAGCGGTTTTTGACATCAGGTCACATCATTAAACTCAATTGCTCAATTCTGCCATCTGCTGTTGCAGGGACCGAATTTCATGCCATAATTCGAATTATATTTCCTTCAGTAAACAAAAATGTAATATGAAATTAAAAATAACTGTATATGTGTACTTCAAAGTGAAAATGGTTCATGTAAAACTTTCACTTCAGGAAGGGGAAATAGCATTTACTAAAACAGATTTAGTCTTGCTGAAGCCAATTGCAAAAAAAAAAGTCAAATACAGAAATAATACAGTAATAATAGTAGTAATATAGTAATAATATAGTAATAACGCAGCAGTATTTACTGTAGGAACACTATAGGTCAGTTCCTCTTGAGCTGCTGTTCGAATGAGAAACCAAATCGAGAATTTGTGTAGAAATGGAACAGAAGCTCCCATGAGCTGCTTTTGAGCAGTGAGGAAAGTGAGGAAACCAAGGAAACCCTCTGAAAATGTTCACTGAGGCTGCAGCCAGAGGGCTGAGCCTCCAATGGAAACCCATGGTTGCTAAGGTTAAAGCAATTTCTCTGCTTATTTCCAGTGGGCACAACTGGGAAGTTTGTCTGGACACTGACAACCAAATCAGCAAATATAATCTTTAAATTACTATTACTGCTAGTATTAGAAGCTTCAGTTATATTTTATACACAAACCACAGTTAACTTTTACTATGTAAACACTTAAAGATCATATTTAATTCAAGGCAGAAAAACCACTGAAAGGGCCAAATTATTTAAGTGGTTCACTTGAAAATCAAATAAAATACTAATAATTTAAATTCTTGGATGTGTGTATATATATTTTCATCCACTACTAATAATTATCAGTTATCAGCATAACCCACATTTTCTCTTTAAAAAAATGCATGTTATACTTTCCTTATGTCCTATGAAGAACCATTAAAAAAAAAGTGAACTAAAAAAAATTTAAAAATAAAAACAAGAGAAGTAAAACCACACATATTTTATAGATTTCAGGAACAAAGGCATTCTCATTTATACAATTAAATAAAATTAAACGTGTGAATTTTCAGTCATACACAATATTACAGAAAGAGGAAAAAAAACATTCATTTTAATCCTAATTCAAAAGGTTCCCTCAATTCTGGAAATAAAAGCTCTATTTGCACCATATTGACTAACAAGTAGAGAAGAGATAACTGCCTTAATCTATCCTAGAGCTTCCTCGATGACTGGAGGAATAATAAACATTGTAATAAACACAACAGAGGCTACCAAACACGAGGAAATAGCCTCACCTCTTAAACTATAAATGTGTATATGGAAGTTGGCAAGTGATATGTATTTTCAGTAAAAAGAAGGAGGAAGTCAGTATAAGTTTAGAGACCAAACTAGTTTGGTTTGCAATCATGTATGTCAGACTTTTTTTCATCTCCTACTCAAGCTTATATCAAGGCCTATTTATTAGGACAGAGAACACTATTTAACCTCAGAATGACCTGGTTTCTACTCAAGAGCCACCAGAGTTACAAAGCATAGTACATAATTAACTTTTCCAGTTTATGCTGGCAGAACTTGGAGACTTAACTCACAAGACTTTACATTAAATACTTCTGCTGCCAAGTTTCAGCATTATTGTTGCCCTTGAAGTGCTGTTCAGAGCTTACCTCGGTGTGTTGTATTCCTGATGGGATCTCTTGCTGATGTTACTCCTCTCCCATCTCGATGATGTTGATTCTATTGGTGACAAGCCAGAAACTCCTGAAGATCTTCTCAGCTGGGGGGTTGGCAGGCTGCTCCTGCTGCTTAATCCCTGTTGAGTTATTTGGCCGTGGTTAAAATCCACGTCAGTAAAAACAGATTTTAAAATTTTATTGATGGTTTGTAAGGGCTCTTTATTGCTAATTTTTATAGTGAGACAGCTGATATAGCTGATATGGTATCTTCTGGTTGCTGGGGGTCTCCCAAGGAGAACAAGACCAGGAGGTAAGAGTGGAAACTCAAGGGTTTGCCTAGACAAATTTTACTTGCCTAAACTGTGGAAACTGTAAAAATCATGACGGGTAAAAACAGCAGAAATCCACCAATCTGGCAAGCATTCTACTGTCATACACCAGAAAATCTGGGGATGTTCTGGAGACAGTCATGATGGAAGTGGAAAGTGTTTCTGTTGCAGAGCAGCCTTGCAATGGTTTTTTTAATCTAAGATTTCATTTTTCTTTTTTTTT
>VZRM01008653.1:607872-685501 GCA_013397955.1 Grantiella picta
TTTTTTATTTGAATACTGAGCAGCTCACACATCCAAGAAACTCAGGGGGAAGGGTCGGCATTAGATAACCAGCTTGGACTAGCCCAGGGTCTGAAGCCCAGTTTCAGTTGCATTCTTTTCCTTGTTTTTAATTCCTTTCCTATCAAGGAGAGCTCACCATTGAATCACAGAACAGCCTGTGTTGAAAGGAACCTTAAAGATCCTCTGGTTCCAACCCACCCTGCCGTGGACAAGGACACCTTTCCCTAGAGCAGCTTGCTCAGAGCCCCATCCAACCCGGCCCAATATCTAACCCAACCCTGCCCTCGTTCAGTTTGAAGCCATTCCCCTTGTCCTGCCGCTACATGCTCACATAAATAATCCCTCTCCATCCTTCCCGCAGATTCCTTCAGGCACTGGGAGGCCACAATGAGGTCACCCCAAGGCTTTCCCTTCTCCAGGCTGAACAAACCAAACTCCCTCACCCTGTCCTTGGAGGAGAGGTGCTCCATCCCTCTAATCAACTTGGTTGCCCCCAATCAACTTGAAAATTATACTTGAACATACTTTGGAAGCCAGTCGGGGAAGAGAAATAAAGATGTACACGATCTGCAGCAAAACCACATGGAGCAGATCTTTTGTATTCCAAGTCAGGGAAAGAGAATAGGAACCTTTCAAGATACCCCATTTTGAAGAAATACTTTCATATTACTTTCTTTGGAGTTTGTGCTCATTTACCTGGTTCTTGAAAGAAAATGAAATCTTTTTCTTGCAGTAACATACATAGGGGGAAATATTTTGGCTTACTCTTACACATATACAGAAGCCAAACAATTATTGAATGATAGTGGCAAGCACTAGGCAAATTTCTATGCAGAAACCTCCCAAAACCTGAGTAAAAGTTACTTTTAGGAAGGAAAAAAAGAGAATGGCTTTGAAAAACCATAATCCTTCAATTTCACATACTCTTTATAACTAGTCTCCAGCATTGAATATTTTTCATTGCACACTATTTTGACTATATATAAAGAAATTTTAAAAATCAAGAGGTATATCGATCCTTAGCAGCTTTTAAAGAAATCCACAAAGACAAACGTGCTGAATGACTGTGATCCCTGCCCAGCTGTTTTCTGCAGGTACCCCTGTGGCATTCCAAAGAACGTCATACTGCAGTGATTCTGCAGGATCTTCCACGGAGTAACTGTAGACACTGAGTTTTTTCCTCAAAATCATCCTTCCCAACAGATATTTCGCAGGCTGAATCTGAATCCAAGGTTCTAAGGCAATCTGTAGATCAGTTTGGGCCAAGATGCTTACTTCCTGGAAATGAAACCAAGTACAGGGCATGTCCCACAGCAGCCTCCACAGCAAACAGCCTCAAGCTGTCATACTGGGCTGGAATTATCAGCTCTGCTGTTCCTCAGCTGAGTTTCTATATTGTCATGTTTTGCCACAACATTCCTCAGCATATCATACGGTAACTACATTCTTGCTTGCACTTATGAGCCCTGGGTAATGGAGAAGTGAGAGTAGATTACACACTGCTCTCATAAAGTCATTTGTTGGGATTTGAAGGGATATTTTTCCTTTTACACAGCTGATTTACTTCTGTCTGATGGCTGGTTTGCTGTCCACGAGAGTAAATTTCTTGGGGAAAAAAGGTCATTGAAAAGCCACACTGCCAGTAATGGTTAGACAAAGAACGGGGCAGAATCAAGAACAGCCCTGTTTGTTATATATCCTGAGACTACAACATCTGCAGGTCATATTTGCTGTTGTTTTGAGGAATCATGTGGTCAGGTGCAGAGCAGTGCAGCCTCTCTCTCCATTTACCTGTCTGGCTATCCATCAACCACTTGAATTTGCATTTTGGTGCCTACCTACCTTTCATTCAATGTGTTTTCACAGCTGCTCTCTTTGACCTTAAATATCATCCCCAGGTACTCAGGAAAAACCCACTGTGCACACAGGAGCATTATTCCCACATGAATTTCCCCTTTAGCTACTTATTTTTTTAATCACAACAAACATACACACGTGAAAATGAAATCACTCGACCTTGAGCAGCTTTCGGTCTTTTTCAGCAGGATCCTCTATTTCAGGGCAGGGGAAGAAGCCAGGGAAAGGTGTGAATGGGCTGGCCTTTGGCCTGCACGCTCCTGAGAAAGCACCGAGGAGGCTGTTAATGCTTCGAAGGGAGGCAGCCACGTGTGCTGGGAGGGATGTGTCACCCAGCAGCTCCGAGAGCAAATTCCGAGCCTCGCTGAGCGCCGAGAGATCAAATCCATTCCCGCTGCCAGAGCTCTGGGAGAGATGGAAACGGTGCAAACTGTTAGCACGGCAGAGCACTTCGTGGTGGTCTAGGTTTTAAATAAGTTTCTCGCGCATTGCAAATTTGAGAAACAGATTTTTAAAAATCAGTGCAACATACTTTTCTTTAAAAAATATATATAGACATTCAGACAGCAGTTTCTGCCAGTTTTTACCACACAATAAAAAGTATTTCAGAATTCAACATTAACTTGCAGTTTATTTTTCTCTGTTTAAAATCTGTTGCCAATTTTTTGATCTCTATATTCATTACTCTGTCTCAGCAGTAAACTTAGCATTCAATCTCTTCTAACTATATCAACAAAATTTGGCAGCCAATCTGTTGGAGCCCCTTACAGAGGTTCAATTTCCACAGACTCATAATTTTTATTAACTCTGATACTACTGAAAGAAATTACAAAAATTTTTCCCCCCCAAAAAAGTGATTAGTTTTAATTTTATATAATTCTCTGAACAGGAACAACAATAGCTTACTACAATAAAAGAGACAGAGGGCAAAATTCGGCAAATACAACATGAACACAAGAACTGAAATTTGACAGTTTACAGTGAACTCTGTACTCAATCACATTTCACAAAAAAACCAATTAAATTCATAATATACTGACCTGGTAATAGGGCTTGTACCATTGCTTCAAATCCCAATCCCAAAGTATCATCTGTAAAGATTTTTTTTAAAAAAGAATAAAGATAAAGTGGTGATTTGCTAATCCTGAAAAATAGCAGTAACATAAATCTTGATTATATGATGTAATGAGAAATGTTTCCCCCTTCATTTTTGTGTGAGAAATTTGGGCCATATTCTCAATTAATGCTACCCAGCAACAGCCATGAAGAAGACTTTAAAGAAATTGCATGCAACAGAAATATTGTGATGACAGAATAAGATGGTCTTATTTCATTTTTTTTGGATTCTTATAAATCGCTTAACATGCACATTAAATTTGGTGGTGAAAGTGCTTTCCTGCTCTAATTCACCTCAACCTACAAAAGAAAATCTAGCCTAAAACCTCCAAAATATTTTTTTCCAGAATCATCCAAATGGTGGCAATTTTTGTAAACGCAGTGCAGAAAGCATTGCATTAAACGACTTCTTCTTAAAGAAGGCAAAAAGCTGCCCAATGTCTCAGGTTAAAAATTGGTATTTTTAAAAAGCATTTTCTTACGGAAGGTTTTGTTAGGCTTTGCTTGAACATGGCTACAAAAGCTCCATGTTCTGAATAACCTCACTAAACCCACCAAAGCCACAAAAGGACGTCAGCAACACAATCTGAAGATACTATCAGCTTCAAGTACGTCAACAGCACTCACTTAATTTGTCTTCTATACTGACAAAAAATGAAAACAACAGGCAAGAAATGAAATTCAGATGTCTGTTTTGTTTCAAAAGCTTTCAGCCTTCTTGACAGATTCTAATTATTCTCCAATAAATTAATTCATTTGCGAAATGCGCGTTCACAAATTGAACATAGCTTTTCCCCCTTTCACATAGCTACAGAGAGCAAATAAAGTGCCAATGCCCCCCTTGGCAGCTCATATTTTGCAATCCTGGAAGCTTTTCTGCTTATTTTTTTAGCTGAGGACTAGGTATGTTTTTATTCCTCGCGGAGTAAGAGCTCTTCCATGTAGAAAACACGATATTTTAGTGTGGTGCTCGTCCAGAAGAGGTGCAGAAAGCATCGAGAAAGAAGCACAGGTGGGGCTGTGCCAGCAGTGCCCAGGCAAGGCAGGCACCGAAAGGCTCTTTTTCCCTTCAGTTATCTGCACAGAGGTGAAAAGTTATCTGCACTAAACCATGTTTGAAGTTAGTAGTTATGATATTCACTCGCTAGAAAAACTGGAGAGATCTACCATGAAGCATGAGCTTGAACTGGGAGTAAGTTGTGCTCTGTCAGAAAATTATACTAGGTAATACTGGGGAAAGCAAGCAGATCAAAATCAAGAATTAAGAATTTAAGTATTTGACAGTTCGGAGGGTTTTTTAAGGGATTAATCTACTATGTCTTTTTTTTTTTTTTTTACTGTTAGTCTGTCACTGACAAGCAGTAAGATAATCACAACACTCTCTGGCCATACCCATTTTGCTGTGCTGCGTTTGGTTTTAGCAACACCTTATCAGGCTGGGGGCATTTTTAATTTGTTTGTTTGATTGCTTTTTAATTTTCCCTGCTGTGAGGTTTCTCTTTCTCCATTGATGTTTATTTACTGCATCGAACACCAGCAAATCTTTTGGTTTCATTCTGTCCTCGCTCACAGAGACGGCATTAATCTGCTTCATTAACTTTTGACTCAATCAGCAGCAAAGATCAGCTGTCCACATGGGTTTTGTTGGTTGTATTAGTAACCTTTGATACTAATGGGCCACAGAGTTGCGTCAGCTCGCTCACAGTCTTGCAACCTCCATTAGGTTTCCCTCTTGGAGCATTTTATTTTTCTTTTAAATATGTGGTATGTTAGCTAATTTTATTTATTTGCTGCAAATGAGCTCTTAATAATAATAACAATTTTTTAAAAACAAACAAGAAAACAAACCAACGAACGTTTTGCTAACTCCAGAAAATTTCTATACTAAACCTTTTACTGCCACTCCTTTATTCATCCTTTCAGCCACAAGTTCATATATGCTCACATAAGTTACAATTTTGGGGGTCAATCTTTGTGGCTAAAAAGGTTCAAAACCTTCCTTTTGGCTTTTGCCCTGCTGTGGTAAATGAATAGGCTCTTGTTACCCATGCTCAACCCGTATACACAAGGCAGAAAAATATTCCAATATACTTCCAAATGGTTTGATATTTTAAATGACAGAGCATCCTTTTTTACAGAGTTTTATTTAAATGAAAATAGCTTCATCACTGAAAGTTTTCTGCTGTCATTTAAACCAGAAGATTTAAGCTTCTGCACTCATACCAATTTTACAGCAAAGAAAGTAAAACAGTTTGGAAATAAATAGAACTTAAGTTTACATGTATTCTTCTCTCAGATTTTTCTGTAATCCATTATATATCACCATTAATTAGAAGCCATATCACCCAAGAGAAGACAGGCTGGTACATCAACACAGCTCCTATGCTACCACACTGTCATATTTTTAGGGCCTATTCCACATGCCACACATCAGAGTAATTAAAATGAACTGACGAGAACTTTAGGCACAAAGCAGCAATCTCTTCTGCTAAGCACAACTGGAAAAAAATGCAGATCTGCAAACAATGAATATTTTTCCGTGGTAAATGCGACTTGGGGCACTAAGCACATCCAGGCAGGTTAGCAGTGCGAAGGGGGTTCACCTCTCCTCAGGTGCTCAGAAGGCACCACAAGATGGCACTCAGAATCCAGAAAGCCTCACCCTCAAAAACAATTCGGGAGAAAGGAGCAGAAGCCAGCAGGCTGCTCCTAAACACACCTCCTGCTGAACTGACACGGTTTGAAAGACAAGGAGGGTGACAATTTTAAAGTTTAACAATAAATTCTATTTCTCTGTTTAAAGAAGAATTTTCTCCTTAGCACTAAGAAAATTTTACTTTTTCTCTAACTACCGACCAGACTTAGTTTAAGCATATTAAATCCATGCTTTGCAAGCTAAATCTGGAATACTAAACAACATTTCTAGCATTATTTTCTGTTGAGAGTTTAGCAGTCGAAGTTTCATTTCATCACTGTGCATCACCAAAATTACAAAGCATTCCCAGAGTTGCATTAATCTTACAATAGGAGTGAAAAGACAGCGTTTATTTTGACTAACTGTGAACAGACCAAGAGAACTTAAAATAGGTCTGTGGCAGAGCCTCAGCAATTTCTGATTTTGCAACCATGAGACTCGTTGCAGAAAGATCTGTACTCTGTAATACTAAGATTTTGTAATCCATTGCACATAACGTTCTTCCTCACCTCCTCCATCACGAAACACCTTATCTAGGATGGACTTGAGTCATAAAAGTTCCAAGCTGCAGCTTAGACCTCTGCTTAGTAACTCACACACTTTGGCTTTGAGCATCCATTGTCAGTGGGAACATCACAGCAATGGCACGTTTGGGATTTCCTCTGGAAATCAGACTTCAGTGGGCTCTGATATTGCAGATGAACTTCTGAAAGATGAGAAATCTACAGCCATTCCCACCAGAAATAGGTATAGAAAATTACCAGTCAGCTTGGAGGAGAAGTTCTCATGTCAGCCTGACTCGAACCCCAGAGTGTTCCCAGTTTATCCAGAGAGCCAAGAACACACTTTCCTGGTTTTATAATCACCTGTCAAGCTGATCAGGGGTTTGAAGGACAGCTAATAGGAAAAACAAAATTAAACTAAACAAAACACCACACATAACACCACGTCTTGTTCTTTAACAGTCGGGGACTGTATTACTTTTAACTACAATACTTGAATCTATTTAGCCTCTGAAATAAAGAAGACAACCCAGCTTACAAAACTCCTTTAGGAACAAGTGACCTTTCCCAATCTGGCCATCATCTCCCACTGTAGGTCAAACTGAAATTTGTCACTCAGGACAGGCTAAGTGTCAAGACAAGGAATTTGCATCACTGAAAATAAGTCTTTTTAAAGGCTAAAAAATTTGTTAAAGCTCAACAAACTCTCCACAAGGTTGCTGTTCTGAAGAGTGAACATTGCCTTCAGTACTATGGGTGTTCAGGCAAATCTCAGGAGATTTTAAATACTTGTCACTTAGAGAATATGTGCAGAAAATTGACGTATTGCCCTTGGCTTACAATTTCTCACGGAATAAAAACAGTATTTCCAAATACTCCAGAGGAGCTGTCATGCCATGTGAACACAAGAATATCTACCCAAGCATCACCAAAACTCGAGGATGGCAATTCTGCAATGCACACGTTGTTAGCAACATCAGCAGAGTGTTTAAAAATCCACAAAGTAACAGAAACCTTCCCTAACACAGCTTATAGCTCCAACAGCAGCAGGAACAAGGCAAAGTTATTTTTCACAAAGTAAAAGGCAGTAAGTGCTCCTCTGAGAAGTTTATAGTCTGAGTAAACTAAAACCAGATGAGAAATGGGAGAAGACAGTCAAGGAAAGCCAGCAGGGCTTCAGGAGGTTTTGCTTTGTTTTTAATCACTTTTGCATAGGAAAGGTTATCTTTCCTGTCACAGTGCACCCAGCAGTTCCAGGGCCTGGAAGAGATGAATCTTTCAGAAGAGTTGCTGCCATGGAAGGTGGAGTTTTTTAACATCTTCTTTATGCAAATACCACAACTCCATTTGCCTAAATACATGTTTGAGAAGTATTTTCAACTTCCAAAGGCTTAAGCGTGATAAAAGATTATGGATTTCACTTTTGTCAAGCTATAAACCACTGAAATTACAATAAAAGTACACTAAGCGTTTTTAAACCTTTTTGTTTAATTGAATATTGAATTCAAAATATATTTGACTAGATATCTGTGCAATGAGGTTTTCTTAATAATTTAACTGATAAAATACAAAATCATATCAGCTTAGTTATTCCAGAATTACTTGTGTTTGTAAAAAGTTATACCAAGAACAACACTAACGCTTATGCAGAGATTTTAAATAAACAGCTACCAAAAAAAAAAAGTGTTTCAGAACTTAGAAATCTAAAAATCAATTTTAAAAGTCAAATATAACCAACAACATTCTCCGTGCCCAAAGTGCACACTGTCTAAGGCCACACACAATGCATTTGTGGCATTGCTGTATGATTCCCTAAACCCAAACCAGGGTTTAGATTCACTGATGATACTTTTCAGGAGGAGATTCAACATGAGCTTTAATGCTTGCAAATATAAGAAAACTTGTCCTGTTAGAGAACATCCATTACATTCCATGCTCCAAAATTTTCATGGAGAAAAATGAGCGCAAAATTGAGTTTCTACTTCTGACTGAGTCTTTCATTGATCAAATAAAAAGGATTCCTAGTTGCCAGCAGCATCTGTTTGACACCATTAGGCATTAGCTCCGTAAATAAGTATTTCCATAGCAACCAAGCATAGAATTAACGAAACAATGAAACCAACACCATAGCAACTTGATTCAGAAATCAACACTGCGAAAAATCACCTCATTCAAAAGCCAAATTCTACAACTAGATAACTAGAGAAATAAACTTATTGTAAAATATGAAAAAGGTTGCATTACATATCCCTGTAATTTCATGACTACCTCTCAAACAAGATTGATGCTAAATCCATTGCTTTTATTTCTAGCTTACAATCAATTAGCATTTGTCATCCCTGTAATTTAATAACACCAAAAAAATAAACCCACAGCAGTACACAACCTAGAAGTCTTGGGGGTCTTATTTATTGTTAGAGGTCTTTTCTCTCTCTGTAGAAAAGGTAGATGTAGAAAAACAGTATGTTGTTAAGTGGTTAAGTAGCATTCAGTATGAACTAAAGGTGATGCAACCAAAGAATGACTCTCAAAGTAGGGGCAGCATTATTTAGATGACAAGGACAACGTTCTGCTGTGAAATCCTGCAGGCCAAAACAGCTGTGATCAAGGCAAAATACAGCCCTCTGTATGATAATCTGGGCATTTAGAATCATGATGGTATTTCTGCACTCCCTAAACCTTCCCATGAAAATAAATGGAAGAGGGGAAAAAAACCGAGGGTATTTTTGGAATCCTAACACTTATCACTTCCTGACTCTATACACAATTTATTTATCCAAGGCTGTAAAATGGCCAATGGGTTGTGAAGTCTGCAGATAGCCACAATCTTTGAACAGAAGCTGTGTGTGCTTTCATGGCTCTGAGGTTTGGATACACATCCTGGCGGAAACAGTCATATCCCCCAGCCAACGACTCCGCTGTTGACTCTGCTGCACTCCTCCAGCAAATGCACTACTTTTGCTTTTTTAAGAGCCCTAAAACCTTCCTTCCATCAAAAGAGATTTGCTTCTTCTTAATTGCTTAATTAGCAACTCTCCTATGCAGCAAATAGTACCTGCAGTGTATTTGGCTGGAGACACAAGAGCAGCACTGGATCGTGCAGGTGTCTCGCTGCTGTGATATTTCCACCAGACTCCACAGAATCCTGATCTTCCCTGCAAATACAAATCTGTGACAAGAGCTGCACCTAAGCAAACTTTAATAAGTCACTTTAGAGCTTTCACAAGCTTGGTTACTATTTTCAGTGACTTTGCCCTCAGCACAGGTACAAAAACAGAGCAAAAATGCTCCACTGTATGCTAAAGTTTCAAACAAGCCTTCAGCCCGCTTATTCTCACAGCTAATACTACTCCCTGCAAGCAGAAAAATACTTTTTGTTTGGCTGGGGTTTTGTTTCTTTTTTTATATGTTTGTTTCATTTGGTTGTTTTGAAAAAGACATGCTACTTCTGCTTTTGTACCCAGGGGTATCAGCAGGACAGCTTCTACTTTGCCTGCTGTAGAAAGTTCTCAGTTCTTCTTGCCTGTTTTATTTGATCTGATCTTCTTTATATATATACATTTTTTAAAAGATCTTTAAACGTTTCAAAAATGTTCTAAAAGGTGTTTTGTGTATCAAGAGAAAGTAGAGGGTTTTTTTCTTATTATGTAGGTAATGAAAAAAAACTGTCTAAAACCACACTTAGGTCATTTCCTGTTCCTTCTAGGTTTTGTCAGACTTGCACGTCAGAGTAAAGGCCAACCAGTAATTTATGGCAACTGGGGGAGGGAGGGCAGAGGGGAAAAAAAGAAGCCTGCTATGTGCAGATCCTTTAATTGCCCATTATAAGCATTTTCCTTCGGAGCATGTGGTTCTAATCACCATCAAAGCAGAGCAGTAGTGCTAGGTGGATTACCGCTCTGCTCCGGTGCAGTTGCTTTGGTGTTCTGGCATTCTGCACCACTTTTGCTGTCATCCAAAACCCAAAGCCATGCTTTAAAGTCGTGTTTGTTTTGCAAAAAAGCAAAATCTAGAAATTGCTCCCCAAACATCCTTTTCGCATTTACCTATTGGCATTATTTTACAAGCACACACAGTAAAAGCCTTTACTGCTGTGTTGACACACTGTTAATGCATCACGTTGGAACAGACAGAGGGAACAACCTTACATTTTATCTTTCTTCAATAGGAGGATGTGCAAAAATCTTGTGCTGAGATATTTTACTGCATGCTGATGTATTCTTAATGCAGTACCTAAAAACACTTAGAGACCAACCGATTTCTCCCTCTAATGACTTAACGTTTTCAATCAGTTATGTTTTTCTACCTATTACTCTGGAAATGTAGGTATGAATCTTGAGGTTTTTCTTTTCAACAAAGAGAAACTATGCCATATGAACACAAGGGGGTTTTTCTCAGCATTGAGCTGAGAAAATGGGGGATACTGAATTTTTCACAGGGGGTTTTCTCACCAATTTTCTCTTTACTATCTCATATATATGTATAAAAACACTTATATTTTCCTCTCTCCCTCTCTAAAACAAGAAGCATAAAATCAAACTGTACAACTCTCTCAGTCAAAAATTACGATGAATCTGAGGCTGGTTAGCACCAAATGAATGAGACCAAATGATCATCTAGCCCATTATTTTGTCATTAGCAACAGCAGCCACCTCGGGATAAGGATATTGTTAAGTAAACAGCAACACAGCCCAAGAAGCCATATGTGACAACATATATAACATGTATCTTACAAAAGTCAGTCGATTTCTCACCTTTGCATTTCCCTTATCATCTTTCTCAGACCCAATGTAAAATTCAGACAGATCCAACGTCATACTCAAAGGCATTTCACAAGGTAAATGCAGATATTGCAAAGCTCCCTCCCATTCTGGGTCTGTCACCGTGGAAGTTGTGCAGTGAGGAAGCAAACAACCAGCAGCACTTTCATGCAGTTCACCCACTGAACAATTTGTTTTTGCAAAAGCTTTGAGTTGTTCTCCAGCTGACTTCAGGCACAAGACAAATTTTTTCAGACTATGAGGCTGCATTTTCAAATCCCTCAGGCTATTTCAGAGACACAGCACCTTCAGCATAACAAACCCCCTAAATCACAGCACTTTTTCATTTGATTGCATTTATTCTCACCGTAAGGGGTTTTTTTATTTACGAAATTGCCAAAGGGCACAGGTTTTACACAAATGAGTGCTGTTTTCTTTCAATGACTTGATGGTGGCCCAAAAAGAAATATTACAGGGGCTGGAGTTACAGAAGTAAGCTGAAAGGAGCTGGTCAAGATGCCAAAGAAGATATTATGTCATAAAGGAAAGCAAATATTGCTGCAGTGCTTTGGTTGGAAGTTATACACTGGGGCTGAACTGACTCCATTCTCAGTCGCTCAAGCTAAAGACTTAAAAGCAATAATTTAAAAACAGATGAGAATATAATTATGAGGCTGATTACAAGGGCAAATATGTTAGTGAAAGTTAAATCAGTATTAGGAAAAATTATCTTAATGGACAAGTTTCTGGTTGAAGTGCCAGGAAATACAAGATGAAATCTCTGAGGGGGGAGAAAAATATTGAAACTGAAGAATGTAATACAGATTGCTCTCAGAAAGAGAGGGGAATGCAAATTGCTGCATTCTACAGAAAGTGCCAATTTACTTTCTCTAATGTATTCATGGTAAGTAGTACTTTAGTTGGCAGCTTTGTAAGCAGCTGAGAAAAGAATCAAATGACAGCAGATTCGATAGAAAGCAGAAATTCCTTTTTCCCACATGGTAACATTGTGATGCTGCTCTAAATGAAAAAATAAACAACAGTGGTGCCTTCCCACTTGTTGCAGCATTAGGTGATGACTAACTTGAACAAAACTACTTGTGAAGATCCACTTGGTGCCCAAAATGCAAGTCTTGCAAAGATATATATTTATCTTGCACGTGCAGAGTGAACAAAGGAATTATCACCAGCACTGGAGGAGAGTCACAAACATCTTTGCACCTTGCTGGGTGATCAGTTCATATCTCTAGGAAGCAAATAAGCAGTCAGAGCCCTCTGCTAGTGGTTACCATTTACTAATCTGGTGAAAGAGCTCTTTTTGAAAAGACTGAGGGATGAACAGGCTTGGATTTCAGTTAAAAGAGGGGAAAAGATTCCCAAATAGCCTAAAACTCCAGAGGTCATTGTGAAATACTGTGGGTTTAAAAAGTGACAATTAGTAGTACATCCTTCTTAATGTGATCCCCTTTACGTAGGGGTAAACTGAATTTCACATTCTGCTAATGTGGTAACTAAAGGTGCATTTCCAAGAAAGAAAAATCATCTCTGTCCCACAATCAACATCCCCTAAACTATACATCCTTTTCTTCAGTGGCTTTTTATATATTCTGTTCCATGCTTTTGTTTCAGCTGTCACAGGACTCTCACACACCTGAAGACATAAACGTACAACCTATTCTACACAAAGGTAGTGGAAAATTGCATCCTAAAACTTGTTTCCATTCCATTGTTTTGATTTAATCCCTAAACAACTTTGCTACCCTATTTGTAGAGCACAAGTTAACTACCTACAGCATTCTTAATGCAAAGGTTTCTAAATACCAGCAGATCAAAGCCTAGCACAAAAGAGAGTTGTGAAAAATAGTGATGCTGACTTGTCCCATAGTTGTGTTTCTATAAGTTTTCCTACAATGTTGATGAGTGAAATCCTAATCCAACCCCCCTTCCATTAAAAAAAAAAATCAAACTTTTATTTCTATAACAGAATTTACCTATGATTTTGATGAATAAAATCATTACCCAAACCTCCCACTGACCTCCAAAAAAAAAAAAACTTATAAATACGCAGACTTAACACAATCTTATTTTTTCTTTCATTTTGGTAACATGACTCAGATGGAGAAACTAATATGAAAGAAGGAGGTCAAGATGGGTCAAGTGTCTTCCACTGACTGTAAGATAATAAGAATAGCTTGCCAGTTTTTTCTATACAGGCAGAAAAGCATTGGGATGTTCTTTTAAACTGCAAGACATTTTTAGCAAAATCACAATAGTGAAAGTTACATAAACGTCTACAGAGAACAACATTGGCAGTGAGAATATAATTTGCCATTTGGGACAAGTATTACTTACAATAAAGTTGCAGCGTAGCATGCCCAATAAATCCATCAGATTTTATAAATGCATGCAAAGGAACTTTTCCTTGGGGAACAACACTAATTTTTTTAATTTCTCAGCCTTTTTCTAACAGCACTTAATGTGTTTGCTATGAAGTCTCTTACAGACTGTGTTTTCAAAATAGCTAATAATAAGATGAACTTAAAAAAAAAAAGCCTACACTCATCTGTGACTAATTCTATGTTCTTATCAAAAAATTCAGCTCTCAACTATCTTCTCATAAAACTTGGATATGTTTTGATTCACTTTCTCTAAAGGAGAAAACAACCAAAAATCTCTCAAATTTTGAGGAAGACTGACTTCATAAAAAAACAAAACCAAACAAACAAAGAAAACCCCAAACCCAAATCACCTGAAAATTGCCCATTGTTTTCCGGCTTCTTTTTTTTCCTGCCTACATATTTTTACAATAAAAATCCATTGCAGTTTGCCCTTATTTCAACCCTCTCTCTCCATCAGACCATTAAGATTTCAATCTTTCTGTGAAGACTGCAGTGGTTCTTTCTTGGTCAGAGAAGACAATTATCATGGAATCACAGAATACCCTGAGTTGAAAAGGACCCACAAGGATCATGGAGTATCTTTCAACACTGAGGAAATGCAGCCACAGCAGCTTTAACAGCACATGACAAAGCAGGATACACAAACACTTATTCAATATTAGGCCCAGAGGGACTAATTTTGTTCTTTAATTACATAGGTCAGAACAGATGATAGTAATTTCTGCACCTATCCCATAACTACCAACTGGTTTACTCTAGAACCTCTTTTAAATAGCAATGTCTGGGTCTTATCACAGAAGTTAAATTTAGTTGAAGGAGTATGTGTGAATGAATGCTTCAAATATTTGCTCTGGATTGTCATATGCAGCATAACTAGGGTTGCACTAAATCACCTCATCTCTACAGACCATGTGGAAACACAGAAAATCCATCCCTCAAAAATTACTGTTGTTTTAAAAACTAATTCTGTTTTGAACACTTACAGCAAGGCAGAGTTTATATCAATGTTCAGATTCCAACTTCCTACAGTCTCTTCTGCAAGTACAAAGAGTCCTACAACAAGTTGAGCAGGGCAGGAAGATCACTGTTACACTTCAGCACTTTCTCTCAGTAGTAAAAAACCCAAACCTTCCATTTCAAGAACATTACAAATATTGGTGGGTTGGGGCATCAACATTTGTCATAACCACAAAAGCTAAACTATTTAAATATTTTAACTAGAAAGCTATTTATAAATGATATCATGATAAAGACAGACAGAGAGACTTTGGTTCTGTGGCCAGTTTGTAAGCAGAACTTCTCCCAAGTGCTTCCCAGCAAGGCAATGAAGCACAGATTTAACAGCAGTCCATGTACAAAGGCAGATTGGAACAATATTACAGATCAAAAGCTCTGACACAGCTCAACTTCAGAGAATTGTTTCCTCAAGGAGGAAGCATAAACTATTTTCTCCAAGACAAATTTGGTTAGAGACCAATTCTTTTTCAGAGCCTATTTCCGCCTCATTTATAGGAGGTCCTAACTGAGCCTGAAGTAGATTTAGAAACCTTCCCAACTTGCCACCAGAACGTGAAACTTTAGGACTTCACTGGAGAAAATTATTGATGTTTCCTCTAAAATTCCTTTATTTCCTGGAGCAAGAGTGCAGATCAAATATCACATTTCTCAAACACAAGTCTTATTGCAAAGGTGTACATGGAGACATCCAACTCAGAGTGCCTCCACAGCAAAGGTGGTTCTAAAATCCCAGTGGAGGATTGCAGGCATGGTTAAGTGTAAAAGAGAATCTTTGAGGCACAAACTAGAAAAGACCAAAAGCAATTTGCTTTAACAGATGCTACAGCGTGGGAACAAAAGAATATTCAGACAGCAAAAGCAGTAAGCTGCTCTGACTTGAAATTTCTGTGTAGTTTGAAGAAATGGTGGATCTAGGATTAAACTTCTAGGGCTAGAGGGGTTTGTGCCAGTGAGAAGATGCAGAGGAGGACAAGGTTTGTGTGTGAGAAAGAAGGTTTGTGTGTGTCCATGGGTCCTGGTTGGGGAAGAATTTTTCCAGTCTCCAAAGCAGCAGTATGTGCACACCTATGGAATTTAACTGTGCATGAAGAGGCATGATAACAGAATTCTTAACTAGAAGGAAGTTGCCCAAGTCTCATACAACTCTTTAGAAGCAGTTTTCTAGAAATCTAGCTGTTACACTTCTACCTTTGAGAATGAAGCCCAGGAGAAAAAAGTTACACACAAATGTCTAAAACACTTGATTACACCATTGAAATTTCCTTATTGTATGCTATTCCACTTTTTCTCTTGCTACTGCCCTTAAAATTGCTCTTACTCTCATTATATGAAGGGTATTTCCTCCTTCTGATATAACTTTTTTCACAACCTTCTTTCATATGGAAAGCATCACCAATGGTTTTTAATAAAGTTTAACATTTTCATGCTGATTACACTTTAATGTCTGGGCTGTCCTGTAATTCTTTTTAAAATATAAAGACCATTACAAAACATGCTATTTAGACACAAAGAAACTGAGCAGGGTGCACAAAACCCACTTTGAAACACCATCTCATCAGGTTTGCTCTCACAGAGCAGTTTGAGAAAAGTAGCAATGCCCTAATTTATGGGTGCTTCTCTTACAAACCATCTGCCTCAAGCAAAACAGCTGCCAGTGATGCAAGCTGGGAAAGTGGCCAATCTGGCTCACATGCAACCATATACCCAATAGAGCAATTAATAAGTCACAAAACAGTACCCAATTATGCAAGCATTTCTGAATCTTGTGGCTCAGAACAGGGCTGAGAGAGCATGAGGCAGCCTGAAGGAACTCTCAGCATTCTGCTCCACTGGATGGATGCTCCAGCACCACCTGATCTTTCCTTCTTACTAAGCTTCTTCAAAAATATGAACCCAGATGCCAATATTTAAATTGCAGGAAATATCTTAAATAATTGCTTAAGCCCCAAGACTCACATAATGCTACTTTTCATTCAAAAAGCACAGGGTACTTATTCACGAAAAATGAGTCAATAATGATTTACAAAAGCGACATTATTTTACTCTACTTATTCAAAGAATTAGAACAAACATTATTTCTACTGTCTTCTTTCAAATATCACCATCTGAGTTTCATATCTTTTGTTCTTAAAAAGAATTAATAATTTAAAATTTAATAAAGAAATCCTCTCCAGACAGGAACTGAAATGCAGCCAGGGTTATTTTTTTGGCAGGTAGAAAGCAAGATTCAAGCTGAGCACATCTGAGTAAGCTTTGACAGTTGTGTCATATCAAATTAATTTTTCAATGCTCTTTTGTTTACAGCAAGTCTCACTAATTGTCAAAATATAGGAAAATTAGGGTCTACACATGTTTCATTTCTCTGGGGGCCTTCATCATGAAAAAGTCAGGCTATGTTAGAGCTAAAAAGATTAGTCTACACTTGGTGTTTTGTCAGATTAACTGGAGGAACTGTGTATTACAAGACTGTCTCCAGGTTTATTAAAAAGAACACACACTGATCCATATTCATAATATAAAAATCAAACCAGGAACATGATTGAACATGTAAATATGCCTTGTTTAGTAGCAGTTTTCTGTTTTGTTTCCTGGCATAGCAGGAATAATTTTTTGTCAAAATATTATTCCACTATCACTGCTTGGCAACCATCACTACAGAAGGAGATAGTCTAAAATAAAGGTTACAACTATACCTGTGTTACAAACCCTATCCCAACGTTACTTCCCCAAATAAGAGCATAAAGTATTTTATTTTCAAATGTAGACAAACTGAGAAGATGCCTAAATCAGCCCTCTCTCTCTCTCTTACATTCTCTGTCCCCCCCCAAAACAAATTATTCATAAAACACAGCAATTTGTTCACACGTGTGCTAAAATAAAAAAATATTCTTTTCAATAAAGTAGAACATTAGCAATCATAAGATCAAAATCAATTTGGCAGATTTTAACTCCAAAAGTGTCAACATCTTCTAAGACGTATGCAACAGTCACAAACTCAACCAAACTACTTGGGTCAACAAAACACTTTTAGAATGGACAGGGAGCAGCTGGAGGAAGACAGAATCATAAAGAACTTCACATCTTTAGACATTTCAGAACAACAAGGCAACAGGGAAACTTCTGCTTTATTACCTGGTACCTGCAATGTAGTGAAAGATTTACTGAAAAGAGCTCTGTTCCTTGTAATTTTAGCAAACCATTCAGAAAGGGGTCGCTGAAAAGTGAGAAAATTAAGGATCAAAAAATCAAGGCTAATGTGTCAAAATTCATGTAATGAAGTATTGTATGATACAAGAGGAAAAAAAAGGAGCACTCAAAAACAACACACTAGAAATTTAAATTGAAACTAAGATTGCCATGCATTCACAATGTTCATGGGGTCTTTCTCCCACAGTAATGTCTGTCTTGTACAACACACACAAAAGTTTGCCATGAAATCATTAATACCTACAATCCCCAAAATTATATGGACTGTATCTTCAGTAAAATAACTACTTCTATACTTTTTTTTTTTTTTAAATTATGCAACATGTCCAAAAGCTAGCAGGCAGGAGGGGAGAGATGTACAGGTAAATACAGATAGCACAACCACTGTCCTGCACTTTTCTGCCTGCAAGGCAGAATCATATAAGCTTCACTTCCTTTGGAAACTGAGCTAAAATACATATTATACCCCCAGCACTATTTACTGAATAAACATACCTCTTCCTCCGCAGGAATTGTTCTTTCTGCTCTGCTAACTTCTAGAAAAGGAAATATAACAGTTCGAATCTATCAGTTGCATGAATCTAGAATGGCAAAATTGTGAATGCCATGAAAAGGTGTCTGGCATGAAAAAGTGCCTGGCAAAGCCCCCAGAACACTGAAGGGAGGTAAAGGAGCTGTGTCTCTCCTGCCACTGCAAGGTCTCTCCATCCCCATATCACACAGCAATGCTGAGGCCATGCAGTTGCCCCTCAGACTCAGATAAGGTCAACATTTATCTCTGACCTCAGCCCTGGCACAGTTTTGTCACTTGCACTATCCTAAATTTAGCTTTGTAAGCCTCAACACAAAGAGCTCTGTCAATACTCACAAATGCATTTGTCACCTTTAAGTAACAAGACAAAACCAATCAAAACCTTTACAAAACATTCAGATAGATAATAACTCCACAAACTTTTATGACACGGCATTTACCCCGCTAATAACTGGCTTTAGAAAAACTCCATACAGGCTTCCTCTTACCTCACTATTTATACAGAGAGCATAAAGCTGACAGGACAGAAATGCCTATTTGAGGGCTGTCATTTATTTAACAAAGTCAGGGCATGAAGCACAAGCCAAGAAGTGACTTTGGAGCATCTGAAAACCAGCAGCCAGCCTGCAAGTGCTTCAAGGGCCGCAGGAGCATCTCTAGTCAACCATAGGCAGGGCACTGTTGTGAAATTTTCCATTCCACTTCACAATACTCCTGATTTTATGGGAAGTTTAAACCCATAAATAATCATTTTGCATAATAAGTAAAGAGAAGAAAATGGGTCTTTATGTAATAGAAACGTGGTTTGTGTAATCTGTAAAGAGTAAGATTTCAGTTTTTGTAATGCAGTCCACTTGAGCAAGGATCAAGTTTAACTCAAAAGGTGGAAAGAAAGATACATGATTCACTCATAACAATAAGATTAAAATGTATAAAATGACTAAAGAATTATTTTCTTAAATATTTTATCTATGAAAATGCCAAGCACTTTTTTCTTACATATATTTTGTTTTCTCTTTATCCCCTTCCTCCACCATGAGCCCTTGTGTGTTTAAAGAAGTTAAAACAATGACAAAGACATTTGCAGGAAAATCAAAGTGCTACAAACCAAGGAAGGTCAAAAATATGACGTCAGAACTGAACTTTACAATGACACATTTTAAGCCTCACTATCACATTTCAGCAGAAACCAGTTGAATATATTTTACAGTTTATTTTCAGTGCAATAACTGTAATAGTTTTTAAAAATCTACAGACCTCCAGAGTCCTCTTCAACCTTAACAACTGTGTCATTCTATGATTGGCACACAGCAAGTGTAGAGTCCCAAATGAGATCAATCAGATCTTCAAAATTTCAAGCAAATTCTAATATTTTTTTCTCTTCATCATATCACTTTGAGAAAAACACATAATAATTTGCTTGCATGTTCACATCTAGACGTGTTGAATAACTTCAGAATTGAGATAGAAGTTGATTTCTTAGTTATGCTTGAATAGGAGCCTTTTGCCTTGTTTGCTTTTCTATACTAGGTAATACATTTTGAAACAAAAGAATATATAAATACGCACTATCAGAACATGAACCAAATACAATCAGTAGATATTTCCAGGGGTATGAAAATATACAGAAAAATCCTATAGGCTGATTTCTCCATCATCAATTTCCTAATTTTAATTAAAAATTCCAATACCTCCTTCCACCATTCCTCTTCCTTCGTTTGTTGCATTCATCTTAACTAGGAGGGATTAAAAAAACTACTTGATGGCTTATACTGATTAGATCTACATGGTTCACACTATGGTTTTCTCATGCTTGAACGAACCTTTCTGGAGGCAGCCTAATAAATGCCCATCCCAAAAAAGCTCCTGAAAAAACCTTCTCACTTCAAAACAGTCAAAGGTTCTGGCAATGCTAAAGATAATACCATGCTGGTCATAATTTTATACACAAATACTGAACACTGAATTCAAGCAATGTTACCTGAAACTCTGAAAGGTCTAAGGATGTAGCAGGGGATACTAACTGTGCTCCTGCCTTCAATCAGCTCAGGAAACAGCACTGCTGCAGTAGAGAGAGCTGAACTCATTTAAAAACTTTTACCACAGCTCTGTCATTTCAGACATACAACATCATGGCCATTAGGGAATTTCAAAGCGCTTCAAGCTTCCCAAATCTACATGGTGCCATGGTTTTGTGCTGAGCTGTGACATAAAGGGCCCTGAATCTGGAAAGCAGTAAGTGCCATTTACAAAGAGTTCTTCAAACCTGGGGAAATATTTCAGGGGGTTTGAGGACACAAAGCTTGGATTATTCAGCAGCTGATAACTAAGGGCTCCTTGCTCCTCAAGCATACATTCAGTGAGTCCTCTTCATGGCATCATTCCAGACTGATTATGTGCAATGACTGTCAAACACAAAATATTTGTTCAGTGAAACTACAAGATTGGTCAGTAATTGCAGGAAAAGTTTGTGCCCTCCATCAGTTTGACACATTGGATATGGAAGGAAAAATTTTAAAAAGGCGACTCTTTTGTCTGGAAGATACTTTCTATGAAGTGCCACCCACTATACCCCTTGGCTGTGGTGGGTTTTGTGGCAGTAACATAAACTTTTGGTTATCCTGAATTGCTAATTATTTTTTTTTTAACAACCTGTGTCTTCTTCCCCTGAAGAGCTTATATTCCCAAAACATGTTCCTTAAAATCCAGGGTTAAACTGAGAAAGTGCAAAAAGAATCACACAAGCACCAGCCTTTCTGGAACTTGCAGACAGGCTTATTTTTTTTCCACTCAGAGACAACTTGTGAGTTGCATTTTATAATATTATGACAACAGAGGCTACTTAAGTGGACAGACTGACAGATAAGAGAAAACAAAAATATTTTTCCTTTGAGAAGACACTAGTCTGCACTTGGACAATACCAAAAGCCACTGCCAAGCAGAAACAAGTTTAGAGGTCAAAACCTAGTGCCAGTATTGCTATCTTGAACAATAATCACGGTATCCAAAGTATGCCTCTGCTGCTGCATTAATATTTCCTCTGTGATGAAGGAAAAATGCAGACTGAACCTCATAGGATTGCCAGATGTCCTGTATAATTAAGAAGTTATGTTTCTACTGGTCAAATATAAAACCTTATGGAAAGCATTTATGATATTGTTTTTTCTGCATTTCTGTAGTAATAGCTGTTTTTCCTAACACACAGAAATGGAGGGATCCAGAAAAAGTGGTTATTATGCAGATAAATTGTACTGTCCGTGCACAGTTAATCTATGCATGCACAGTTTAGTTCCCTGACTTCGCCCCAGATTTTAGCATCTAAACTCTGGCAACACTAAAACATTGCCAAACTTTTACAGACAAAGAAAGAGTCTGTTTCAGCTCCAGATGTGATTGTGACTAAGGAGCTACTCCTGACCCCCCTCCTCTCTCCCACTGACCTTGGCAAAATACTTGTAAAATGGGACTATTTATACTCATGGATTGCCCTCTCAGAACTGGTTCATTACTGTATCCTCAGTCTGTATACAAAACCATTACTGGTGGGAAAAGATGCAAATTTGACTTTTCTGATGTTATTAACATGCAAATGTTGAACCAAATTGCTCCAGGCTGATAGGAAAGGAAAAAGAAGTCAAACTGAGAAATCAGCATCTTACATAGGGATCAGATACAAGCTGTCATTCTGAAGAGCAGAGTTTGCACTGATGCAGGCAGGGAAAAGCTGGGAGATGGTTTCTCACTCAGAGTTTAAAAGAACTTCAGAGGGCAGTGGAGTAAGTAACAGAAATTGCTGCCAGTAAGAAGCAGAGACAGTTTTTCAGCTAGATATTCATTGGACTTTGTCAATTTTAACCTAAATCTTCAGAATATATGCCGGATGATGAAATCTTTATATATATATACAAAGAGACTTCCATCATCTGTTTAAAACTGTCAGTCACCTGTGAAGCTACTGGATCAAATCAACAAGATGGAAACTGTTAACTGAACCTTTAATCAAACCAAAGAGAAATGCTGAGATACCTAACAACAATGTTGTAATAAATTAAATCAACCCATTTAGCATTCTTATATGGCCTGTGCAAGCAGTAGCCCAAATTTCTTTTGAGTATTGTAAAGAAAGTGTGAAGTAAACACCTGGAAGTTATGAATAAAGTAATAAAAGCACTAAAATGAAAATAAACTTTTGAAGCAACACGATAAATTGAAAACTCTCAATATATATCCCTTGTAATTCCAGAAAATATGAATTACCAGGTTTCTCAAATGGTAGAAGCTGCAGTTTCAGGTGGAGGTGACTCTACCCCACCTCAGACACATCCATTAGACAATTAGTGTGGCTTGAGCTGCTACTTTTCAAATGTTCCAACAGAAGCCTCTTGCTCTTTTTATAAACCAAAATACTTCAGGTTATCACTCCTCAGAGATACACAGGGAAGGTCTTACTGCACTGGAAATAAAAGCAAATCCAGGGGCAATTACTGCAGAACAGCTGATGTATCATAAGCCAGCCAAGCCATAGCAACACACCCACCCACACAGCTAAGAGATCATGGGATAAAAGGTTAACTTGGACCATTTTAGAGTAAGGAAACAATTTAGTATTTCTTTCTATTCCACACTTTTAGTGTGACCTCATATGTTCCTTACCGTAAACCTGCCAAACTCTGATACAGATTAATTTTCTAGTGTGTTTTTTATGATGATATTTTTAAAAACATCTTCTACAAGACAGATGAAAGCATTGCGATAAATATTTTAAAGGCAAAGACAGAAAGGCAATTGAAATAGACTGGTTATCAGCATAACAATGCTGCATAAGGCAAAGATTCTTTGTCATTCAGTTTTTACAGCCACAGAATTATCCTCTCTCTTTAGACATTCAACTCTTTCAAACAAAACAACACATAGCTCTTAAAAAGTCTCATCAGCTGTGGAATTTATTGCATATCTCTAATTATCAACACTGATTATTTTCTCTGAACACATCCAGGTTGTACCTGGAAAAGAGAAAAACGATTGCTGGAAAAGGAAAGGTTTTATTATAATCCTGTGCAATGGAAGAGAATGAAGGGCTATTACTATGGTGACATTTCAGGTGAAACTGCAAAGCATAAATGCAGGTTTCTTAAATGCATCACATGCTTAACTGCACTTAAAATTCCAATATTTGAATTGAAATAAATAAAAATCCACTATAGTGTATAGTACACTATACGCTGTATAAAATACATATATATATATATATTTGTAATAACGTTGTATAATATATAAGCAGCACTCACACTGTTCTAGACACTAAAAATCTTATTGTTAATGCTTCAGAATCACAGCACCACTGCCACGTGCTGATGTGCTATAAGCACAGATTTCAATTTCTGACTGACGGAGCTTGTTCTATTGCAGCAGAACAATTAATGAGCTGTCACATTCCTTTCTGGTGATGTGTGCAAGTAGTTCGTCATCACTTATTCCAGCAAATGGAAAGCATTTGCCAAAATTCCATGGAGGAAATGTATCTCTGAAGTTCTCAGTCACATAAGGTAGCCTGGAGTTTGATGCAATGGTTGTGTTTGGGAAACATCATGCTAACGTGTGTGTCTAAATAGAAAAAGAAACAAACACTCTCAGAGTCAATACACTAAGACTTACTTTTAAGGGACTTGCAGATGGGCAAATGAGGTAGAAATTTTGTCTGCCAATGAGAATTATAGCAAATGTGAGTTGTCACACTTGAAAAACAACAGATCAAGCTCACAGAAAGAGCACAGTACTCTGCTGCTTTATTGTTAAGTGTACAGCCCCAAAATTGCTAACTACAGTTCAAAACTGCTCAGTAATTTTTCTTTTCACTTCCTCTGCTTTTGGTGTAGTGCCTTCCATGATAACACCTGAATATTCACAAACATGACTAACAAAATGCTTGCAAAATATTGCAGTACTTCACTGATCAGTACCTCAGATTAAAAAAAAAAAAAATTGAAAATAATCTTGCTAAATTGGGATGTCTAACTGGATGTTCAGTTTCTTTCACCACAACTTAGATTTCAGCCACTCAAAGCAGGATTGATGGACTTCAGTTACAGCAATGAATGTTTGCTGTTACTGCAGAACAGATCCATAGTCCCAAAACACAAACCTAACAACTAAAACTGAAACACACACGTGCAAGTAGGAACCACCTGGGAACAACAAGATTTTAGTGACATGCCAAGAATCACACACACACCAACAGATTTCAATGACAAAGTCAGAATAAAGTTCAGTTCTCCAACATAATCCTCAACTGTCTTAAGTCTAAATCCATCTCTTCTCTTTATTCTGATCTCCAACTCAGAATACACTTACTTGGGGTCATAGAGAACTGGGCACTATGGCAAGAAAACAAAACAAAAATCTCTCATTGCTCACTGTTATGTACCACAAATTTCAGGATTTGGAGGGAAAAGGGTAACAGAAGAGGTGTATGGAATTATATAATTAGAAGTGGCAGAATCATAGGCACTTTTATTTCCAGCATTATTTAATTTTTTATTCTTTCAGAAACACAGCCCATTTTGACTTTGTTGTTGCTACTTCCTAAATGTTCTAAAGGCAAACCAAAACTCTCAAATTGCCCCATGTGTTATCACACTGATGGAGTGACAAGCCAGGAGATCTGTCCTCTTGGAGCAGGGAATGGCAGGAGTCAGGTTAGCATTTCTCACTCAGCTGAGTGTTAGAGAACACCAAGAGCCTTTCCCAGGAGCTCTTGTAGCAAACGGAAAGGGTGTCATCCAGGCTCCTGATGTTCCTCACCAGGCTCAAATTTCTGCATGTTCTCTCAAATACAAGATTTACAGCCCCATCCGTTCAGCATTACTCCAGACCCACCCCATCCCTCCCGATTCCAGTTTCACTCTTCAGGTATCTCCAGGTATATTTACTTCCCAGGCTTCTCACCATAACCTGCTTGTCTAGCGTGTCAATCTCATTACTGCAGACACGCAGTTATCCCACCCTCCTTTGAGCTCAAACCACCATCTGAGCCTCCTCTCCTTCCGTCCCAACTTCTTCCAACTTCCCAACTCCTGCTTGCCAAAACATTGGATTTATTTTCTTCTCCACACCCACATCTTATCCCTACTGCAATCAACTCAGGCAAGACAAGGCAAGGGAGAGACAAAGCACAGAGGAAAGTGTTCTCTTGTTCTGTTCTGGGGCACACGCCAAGCTCAGAGGAAAAACTACAGGCCAAGTCCACTTCAGATCAGATCATAAATGTTGTGATGAAATCTCTAGGTGCTCTGCTATAAAGATAAAAGAAAATGGAGCATATCCACCATTTAAAAAAACAGCTAATCTGAGAGCAGAATTTCAGATAGACAACACCCCACACATCCTGCCATAAAGGCCAATTCTCTTCAATTTTCAGGCTTCTCCTACAACAGAGGACTTCGAGACAATACTCAAAGCAATGAAGGAAAAAGAAAGAAATGAAAAGGTAAGTTTAGTCCGTGTCAATTTTCAGATTGGAAAAGAGGGGCAAAGGCAAATTAGATTATAATTTAGAAATCAATTTACTAATCAATTTTGGCTAGACAGGCTAAACAGAAGCTCGACTTCACTTCAGAATCCTGTATGTAACCTAACAAATATGACCTCTTGTGTGCAGATCTAAAAAACAAACCCTACAAATATCTCCTCAAATACATCTACATTCAGTCCAGGTTTTACATTTTCATGATTCACAGAATTTTGTAAAAATGAGCTTTACATGCTTGTATTTTGAGCTGCTCAAGAGCGACTCCATGCATTCATACTAACAGAATCCATCAAGTAAAAGCAGCCCCTGTACCTGCTGTATATGGTGTGATACCTGCTGTCACATACACCCTGTCTTTGCCATTCCAGTCAAACATTCCAACCCACATTCCTTCAGCTCCTCAGATTCCTGATAACTGGTAATTCAGGTGACAAAGAGGAGGGTGCACAGTCTTTTAGAAATCCAAGCAAACTGTAGCAGATCAATCTTTATTATCTGCAAGCTTCCAACTCCTTCAAAAAATTCTCACGAGCTTGTTTGATGCAAGACTCACTGACAGAAGCAGTGTTGAGTCTTCCCCAAAACATCTTCCTCTGAATTCATTTAATATTTGTTATGATTTCTACCAATTTGCTTGCTATGAAAGTCGTAATTATTGGCCAACAGTTCTTTAGAGCTTTCTTGGAAAATTTCATTAAATTACTTGCTTTGGCCAACTTGCAGTCAACAAGGACATAATCAAATTTAAGTAAAAAGCTGTATATTACAGTCATCAGTTTGGGTGGTTTTTCCTAAGTGTCTCAAGAACCTTGGGCACGCATTTTCTGGTCCTGAGAGTTTGCTGTTTTTCTGGTAACAAATGTATTTTACAACACTTAAATTTGACTTGAAGCCTGTGAAACATTGCCTGGAAATCCCCAGCACAGGAATTTTCTCCAGATTCTCCCACAATGAACATTATCAAAAGAATATTTTCTTTTCCTGCTGTGGCCTCATCTTGTATGGATGCTCCTTCTTTTTCTGAGAGCCTGCCAGTCCTATAAGCATTCTAGAAGGCTTCAAGCTTCTAATGCATTTGTACAAATATTATTAATTTTTTATATATTTTCTACAAGTTGGTTTTCAGATTATTTTTTATCTGCCTTGAACTATTGCATTTATTCTGTATTAGATACAATTATTTTAAGAATACTTACTTTTTCATATGAGCCCTTTTTATCATCCTCTTTAATCATGGCATTTTTCCTTTTATCTTTACATCTTGTTCTGACAAATTGTATTCATTTGCCTCAAGTTCCCAGTAGGACGTCTCAGGACTGTCCTGAGCCTGCCTGCAGGGATTCTACTTTGTTTACTTTCCACTTTTATTATAAAGGTTTTTTCTGAGCACAGGTGTAACAGATATTTTGCCTTCCACTGCTCCAACATGAATTCTGAATGATCATCGGCACTGCAATCATTATTACAGAGATGTTCTCTGATTGCTATTTTGAAGGAGATCCGAAATATTCCTCAGGAAGAAGTTAACAGTTGTGTTTCCTTTCCTGGTTGGCTGCAGCAATAAACAATCATTGATGTTATCTAAACATTTCATCTGAGCACCCCAGCCTCATGCAAAATCTGCCCAATCTACAGAAAGATAGATTTAATTCATGTGGTTTTAGAATTTTTTTAAGGTACCAAAAAATGCAAGACCTCTGAGGGGAGAAAAAGTCTTCAGCTAAAATTGTTATCAATATTACCTCCAACTCACTTGACCTCCAACAATTTATAAATATCTGGATTTTTTAGACTTGTGAGATTTTCACTACTCCTAATTAAATCTGAAAGCCCACTTGTAAAAAATGGCAATAGTGTTCTTTGTTTTGTCCAGACTCAAACTAAACTAGTGTGTTATTTCTACCCATAATATCACTTTAAATTTCTAACTTTCTGAATAAAGCCTGGTGTAAGGGACTATCCAACTTTATAAGTCCTATAACATAAATGTGGTGTACTACTGATGCAAGGAGGAATTATTACAGACCTTAGAAGCACGTTTTTTCTGTTACAGAGAATTTGGTAATGATTTCTTAGTGGTTCAGCCCATCAAACAGCTGCTTTAACCCTTATAATAATAAAGATACTAACAAGCATCAAAAAAATAAGAGAACTAAAGTAAAAATATCCACAAGAGGTTTAATTTTTGAAGAATTCGGTCACTGGCATTAAAGGCAACCAAAACTGCAGTCAGAGGGCATTGCAACACAGAGTTAAAGCCTGTGAACATTTTCCTCCAAAATTCCCAAGATTTAATCAAAATGCTGAGTTAAACATAAGAGCAGCTAGAAGTTTGTGTTGTGCTATTGGAAATTTTCAGATTTCAATGATATTTAAAGGCACAATGTGATTTTGAACTCACAGTTGCTATGACTGCTGTGCTACAGAGTGAGAAAATTTTAAAGGCATCTAAAATGCCTCTTTCAGAGCACTAAACATTCAGTCTGCTCCCACCACCTCCTGAAACACAGATTTAATACATGCTGATAAGTTTACACTAACACAGTGAGCTAACAGACTGTTCCAGGTCCTGGTCATAGCAATAACAATCTCTGTTTTTTTGCAAGTTTAATCCGGTGAACAGAAAGATGGGATATGTAATGAAATATGGCCTATTTCTGTAATGCCAGAAGAGTTATGAGTAGCCATCAAAAGCACTGAGATGTTTCCAGTTCATTCATAAAGCTAGCAAGGAGCATGCTAGACAGCTAGAGAGCTATAAGCTAAAAAGCTCAAGCAGTACTAGCTCAGTAGCCACTGAGTGGCTGGAGTTCAACATTGACTCAATACTTAAATATTTGCTCAGCTCCTTTCCCAGGATTCACAGCCCGAGAAGAATTATGTGCTACTGCAAACATGCCCTCAGCAGTACCTGTGCTAGTTAGTTGTGTCCACACAGAACTTCACACCAACAGGTACAGTCTTCCAGCATAATTCTGCTTGAAAGGAACCTCAAGGGGTCATGGAGTTGTAGTGTGTCAATAGCAGATGTTTTCTATGAAAGAATAAACCTTGTCCCGTGTCCCAGTCTCACCTTTACGCCAAATGGAGCAGCTGCCAATTTTATTTCCCTTGTGATAAGTTCCATTTCAAGCCTCATTTCTCCTCGGGTTAGAACTCCAAATGTTAATGAGCAGTTAAGCTTTTACACCAGGGATGGAATTCCCTTTGCAACTGCTGTTACTCAAAGTAGGATGACAACTGTCGGTCATCCCAAGCAGTTTGGGAAAAACTGATGTACAACACATAAGAGAACCTTGAAATTTGGCCAAGAAGAATGGTCAGTTTCTGAAATAAGGCAATGAGGCAAAGCTATCGTGGCCAGAAAGAGAATAACTAATATTTCCCAAAATATGCTGTGAACCCACTCTAGAAACACCACATTAAAATGAGTGCATCCGAAAAAGAACAAGGCAAATGGAAATCACAAAATCAAGCCCACAAGTCCAGATTCCTCCAAGGACTACACTAGGCATTAGCATGCTGAGTTGGAACTAATTCTTTCAGCCATACCTTACTTGTGTACAAACCTTTCTCATTTTTTTGGCATACCTATGTGAAATATCCCTTACTGAAGTGATTATTCTGGATTACAGAGACAAAAATGGTCTTAACGACTTATGTATAAATATATTTGACTTTTAACATTATAAATGCACCCTACTAGCCAGCTTTCCTATTAGTTGTCTAACAGTGCTAACCAAACCCAAGGTGTATCTGTTGTAGTCTCCCAGCATTTCAAGGTGGTTCTATAGACAATAGCTTTACAATTGTTCAACTTTATATCTGGAATAAAAGACAATGGCTTTTTAATTGTTCAGCTTTATATCTGGATATAAATTTATTTATATCTAGGAAGAAGACATTTACAGAATCAAAGATCAAATATATGTTTTCTTAATCTTTCTATAAACAAAAATAAAATCTCACTGTTAGCCAATTATCAGTGAAAGGTTATTTCATTTCCAGCATCTCATACTAACATAGACATTTTCCCAAGTTATTCTATTTCCTTTTTAAAGAAATCTAGCAAATAAGTAATCAAAAAGTTATAAAGAATCAGCATAGGTATCCTTGCAAGTCTAGAGGCAAATGCTTCTCAGTTTGTCTATTATGAATTTACAGATAGCAGGTTTTGGATCAGAGGCCAGTTACAGTTTCACAAACTAACATAACATACAGGATGGTAACTCAGAAACCTGAGACGAGAATGGTTGTTATAGGTTGTAGTGCAATTAAGAAATATAATAAAAGCCTGTTGCTTTGTCTCAATTTAAAATAATTATGGTTAAGTCACAGCTGTTCTTGAAAATTTAATTTTAATATTTTGTACCCTTAATTCAAGAAGAGGTTACAGTAACTGCCTAAATTGTTTAACAAATTAAAGAGCTTCAGTGAAAAAAATCATTATAGAAATTAAGTTTCTTTTGTATAGTATCCCAGAGCAACACTTTGAAATAGGACTGTTATAAGATCACTAGTCATAAAAAAATAGTTTCTTTTGAAAATATTTAACTATTTTTTTTAATGTTAACACAACTTAACAAGGAAACAGTGACCTTTTCTGTCTATAGAATTGTATTTTGGGATCTGCTGCGACTCCTTGTTGAAATCAGTGACAATGAAAGAATAACTTTTTGAATAACTCATTTCTTCACAAAATCTTAAAAAATTTGCTCTCTGTGAACAAGAGCAGAGCAAATAATTGCAAAAACCCAAACAGTATGTCCAAGGTGTACCCATTTTTCTGGAATTATGTAAAGACAGTTAATTCCAGTGGCTCTCACAACACTAAATCAACCAATTCCCCTACAAAAGGAAACTAACATTATAGCATGGTATTACAGCTCCGTGAGTGGATTTTTTTGCTCTTCTTTTGTCTCCAGGGGTTTTCCACAAGAGCATCTGCTGTCATTGGGCAGAACTTTGAGCTGAATCAGCCTGCAACAAACAAATCCTAATGGCAAATAGTTATTAACCCTCAGGAAACAGAAAAGCCATGTACTATTGCAATATATTCAGCCTAAGAATATAGCAACTCATGAAGTTTGATGTATCAAGAGGGTTTCTAAACCACCTTAAAGCACTTATTAAAGAAATGAGTCATTGTCATTGCTAGATGTGATGTACATAGCTACCCCAAAGTCATGATTGCTGCAAATTCTGCCCAAGGAACTGGTCAGCAGAAATTTAAACACATGGCGGTAGTTTCCTACAGCACAAGATCCAGAAGCCATTAGCATGGGCTAGGAACAAGCCAGTGCAAACCAGAAAGAGACAGTTCTTCCCCAACAGGTAGGAAGAAACCTGCTTTACCAAAGGATGCAAAGAGATCAAAGGAGTTCAAGAGAAAACTGGACAAAGCAGGAAACATCCATGCATTGAAAAGGAGAGTGAACAGCACTTGCAACTGAATAGCTGAACTACATCAGAAAGTCCCCTGAGCTGAAAACAGGTGGAAGTTGGGAGAGTGTAGGAAGGTAAAATGGGAGAAAAGAAAGAATAGTATCATATGTGATCATATTTTTATCCTTCCATTGGCTTCTGATTACGGCTACTTTCTTTTCCCCCATGACCTTTAATGCATTTAATTGCACATTAGCCCTTGCAATGGACGGGAAGATGATAAGCAGCAACTTGTGATTATAGTTTTTATTGATTTTTCCCTTGGTGTGCTGCTTCTAGAGACACTGCAGTAACAGGCAGATGCATTGGACAGACAGAAGAAGTTCTAACCCATCCTTCGGCCCCAAAAGTCTGTTTAATATGACATCTTCAAGTCAAGGATGTAAAAGATATTTAACTGTTATGAACAGACGTTAAACTTGACCTTAGACAAAGATCAGAGATTAGAGGCAGAATATTAAGATAAATGAACTCTTAATCTGAGCTATTTTTACGCTTTAATACTAACGAAACTCACAAATAACTTCACCTTTTAAGAACAGTTTACTGAATTAAATGTCATTCCCTAACTCTACCTTTCCTATTGAAAGTTGAAAAAGAAAATCTTACGGTGAGAATGTGGTTAAAGGGAATGGAGAACCTACCCTGTGAGGAGAGGCTGGGGGAGCTGGTCTCATCCAGGCTGCAGGAGTGATGGCTTTTTGGCTCTGGGGACTTGAGAGCAGCCTGCCAGTGCCTGACAAGAGGCTATCACAACAACAAAGCCAGGCTGGACACTGTGGTGCAGGGGGGGAAGATTAGAGGCAATGCTGCAACGAGGAGCTCAGACTAGAGGCAAGGAGAAAATCGCTCACTGTGAGGAGACACGAGCAGTGAGATGAGCTCATGCAGAACGGCCAGAGGAGCTGTGCAGTTTCCATCCATGCAGGTGCCCAAGGCAGGAGTGGATGGCACAGTATAGCAGCACAGGATATGTAAAAATGGACGGGGACTGCAAGGTTGGCAAGATCATCACCACAGCCACATTCAAACTGGACCTTATTTAGCTTGACTTTTTCACCCTTATGCTTGCTCATACCCTCCTATGTCCCACAGGCACTTTTTAAAAAAATTTAATCTAATTTAAGTAAATTTTGAGCACTTGCTCTTAGTTTTTATTTAGTTCTGAAAGTTGCTGCTTCTATTCTTCAACCTGAAGAGGAGATTTTATACTTGTTGTCTTTCTTCCTGCCTTAAGATGCCATTCAGTACTACTACTACAAAAGCTTCGCTTTTTGGCCAACCGTGTCCGCAGTCCCTCTACTTTTATAAAAAGATTTTCCCTCTACTTTTATAAAAAGATTTTCACACAAAGAGTTTTTGCTACAGGTAGTTTCTATTCATTGTGGGTGTGCTGCAAGTATATTCAAGCACACAAAAAAAATCTAGCCAGCTCCACTCAAACTCTATTTGACACAAAGGCATGCAGTAAAATATTCCAAGAGTATCATTCCAGTTTTTCCAAACGTATAGACTCTGGCCAAAAATCTCTAAGCAAATATATTTCACTTAAACTGGAAATTGTAAGCCTGTTTTCATTTCTAACAGTTCTATTTCTAACCTCGAGATCAGGTATGTGAAAGCTTCATGCCATGACACACATTCCCTTTCAATTCTCATTTTAAGAGTGCTGCAGAGAAGAAGCAAAGCAGCTGCCCCTTTAAAGCAATAGCAAAGAGAATATATACCCCTCTTTATCATCTCCTGCAAACAACATACTGTGGCATATGCAACAGGAGATACAACTGCTAACCAAAATAAAACACATTAAAAAAATAAAAAAAGAAGTAAGGCACTGCAAACAGTACGTATGCTTATTTAAAGCAGTAATCTCTTTGGTCTAATCTAGTTACATACTTTGGTCTTTTCTAAGAGTCTGCCCACAGCAGATAAACACACAAACCTTCTTGTGCTGCACCGACTGACGTCAGCAGTCGCTTAGGAACCGCGTTTGGTGCAAAAGTGGTAGTACCGAAACTATGTTTACAATTGAAAAAGAATGAACTGTGCAGGGCTCACCAGAGCTTCAGAAAAAGAGATACACATTTGTAAATGTAAAGCTACAAAAGAGCTTCTTGAAAAATTCACAGGGCTTTCAAAGAATGTTTATCTGTCAAATATCTTTTGGTGAATGCCAAGAGCAATCGATTTTCTTTTTTTAAATTTCCATGGTACAATTTTGAGTCTGACCAGGGAGGAGAAAAAAAAAAAAATAGTTTTCAGTTTCATCAGTTTTGGAATGTAAGCTTTGAGCTTCTTTCACTTCTGTATAATCTGAAAATGAAAATTCAAATCCAATAATAACTTTATTGGGTAACTCTACAGGGACAAAGCCCTGTTGTTCCCACAGAGGAAAACAAAAGATCTCACAAAACAACCTGCACCAACAGAAATAATCATCCCATCACTATTTTCTAAGTAGTCAACTGTTTAGGAAGCCTAGTATTTAAGGAACTTACAAGTGCTGTATTTTAAATAACTCAGTAGAAAAATTATTTAGAAAATCCTGAAAAACAAACATCATACAACTACACAGATGCAAAGCTGCCTGAGACAATTTCCCAAATAACCTGAAACTTACAATTGCAGATTTTTATTTTAAAAATGTGCATGAAAACTGTATGAACAGGCTTATTTATCAGACCAGTATAACTTATAAGTTAAGCCCCAATGGTGAGTAGCCTGATACCTTCCATTCTATACAACATACAGTAAACTTTCTAACCACTTGTTACACTTCTGGGAATCTATTGAATAAGAAAAAAATTTCATCATCTATGCAAGTTTAAAAATCTGTATTTAAAGTGCTAGATACATGTATTGTACCTCTAGTAAGCATTCTCCAGCTTCAGCCTACGGAAATGAAGCAGTTTTCTCATCAGAGCTGGGCCTAATAGGAATGCACTGTAATGTTAGACATCATAACAGAGGGAGTCTGTATCCTGTGTGCTCACATTCCTCCTGCTGCCCCTGAGAAAACATGAAGGAAGAAGCTAAAACTAGAGTGGCCAAAAAAAGGACACTGCAGAGAAGAACAGTGAATAATTTGAGTCAATATTACAAGACCCAGAATGCTTATTTTCATATTCTTTTGACAGATTTCCAATAAGAAAATTTCCCCGCATTCAACAGTCCCTCTCAACCCCTGAACTGTAATTAGTCACTCAGACCTGAGGCTGTGTGCATTTATCAAAGGTTTTTGCTGCACAAATCTCCAGTAAAAAAAAAAGAAACAAACAAAAAACTGCACTCAAAGAGAACACAGTCTGCCTAATATAAGCATTACTATAAACTTAGGAAGGCTAACTGGAACATATGCTATATCAAATGGAAGTGATCAAAATCAGGAACACTCCCCCTGCACTCCACCAAACTTCCCCCATGCACATGCAAAGTGGAAAAACCAACAGAAAAGGCAGCAAACAGGGGTAAACCTCTCTTTTAAATACTTGCTTCCTGACATGCAAACAGTTTTACCAATTCTCTAAAAACAAAACAAGCAAAAGAAGCAAGTAAAACCAACTTGATCTGAGGCAGATAATGACTGAGTTTACTCATGTCAGTATTTTTTGGTCTTCTATCAGGAGTGGGAGAAAGCTCTGTGATTCCAACGTACCCCTAAAAACTATTGTCTCTGGATAAAGTCCAGAGGAAATTTGGGCCAAGAATAGCTATATGATCCCAAACTGAAACATTTCAACACCTTCCAAAGGTCTAAGTAACTTATCTGGAAGAGAGACAGAGAGATCTGAAGAAAAAAATGGCTCTACTGCACTCAGCAATGCCTTCTCATTGATTCAGATACAGTTCAGAAATTTCCTCAGCTTGATTTCTGATTTATATGCCTGTTCCTGGGCTCTAAGTCAACTTTTCCAGAATTCTGAATTTACTTCCCATCACACCTCTCATCATGACAGCTGAAAACTGAGCTACCAGTCTTCCAATGCCCTTGGAAAACAAAGCATTGCTTTTCTGCTGCTGTATCTGGAACCAATCAAGGTGCTGAAGGGAACAACTTGCTGTTCAAATTGCTGTGCTTTGAGGATTTTTGAGAGGCTAGGACACAGTTCAGCTGTGATTCCATGGACAGCAGCAGCAGCAGACTGTTCTCCCAAGTCCCACTGCTGGTAAACCTCCCAAACAGAGTCGTTCAGAAGCCACCTGGATAATCTTTGAAATATGACTTGGGAGAGGAAGGAAAGAGCCAGAAACAAATGTCCAGTTGTTACCAAAAATGCAGCCTGTGCACTAAGCACACACCAAGCAGAATTCTAGTCAGAATTATGGTCCCACAATGCCAGCTTTGTGACCCACAAAGAGGTGAGACTTACTGGGAGATTAATTTTGTTGTTCTAATGACTGGTCTTGGAAACGGCCAAGTTTTAAGTATCTTTGCCCTTCTTCACCCTCTCCCTCATGATTGCTAGCTAGTTAATTTTAAAACAAGCAAAAACATCACCTCACTGCTCAAACAGATGGCAGATGCATATGAGCAATGTAAGAAACTGTAAACATAAAAACCATCTTATTTGCAAACAAAACGTGAATTTGGAGACACAATGAGAAACATTCTTCACAAACACATAAGTTCCTTTTCTTCGAGGAGGGAAAGCAACTCTGAGGATCAGAAAAGATAGGAAAATGAATGCCAATCAATGTTAATAAAGCTTCGTGCTTTCTGGCCATTTGGTGAAAAGAAATTCTGTGAAAACTCATCTTTTGCTTGAAATGCCAGCTTCTTTGCTTTGTCCTGTTATCTGCTGCCCATTTTATGACTCAGAGCTCCACAAGAATAGACTGTGACCTATCCTTTTATTTCTGAAGAGATACAACACAAAATAAACTACCAGTGAGACAACTTCCTTTCACATCCCAGCAGCACCAGCCTCACGCCAGGTCAAAACATATTTGAGCTCCTCCTCCAAACAATGGCCATTGCCATTCCTATCCAGTAGCCTGCTGCAATGAAAAACAAGTTCTACTCTCTGTGAGGAAGGCTCAGAGCATAAATAAACTAGCCAATAAATAAGTCAGCATTCCATTTATCTTGGAGGTGTCATTGCTAGACAGCTCTTTTCCATATCTGGTAAAGACTGAAGAGCTACAAATTAAGTCCTATATTATCACAGGAAAGACATTGGCATGTTTCACTACTTAGGACAATCTTCCCAAAATTTGAATAAACATCTCAACAAGGAGTCTCAGCACAATAAACATACTTCTTCAATAAAAGGGATGAGTACCTCTGTGAGGAGCACAAATTATGAAATCCTTGGAACTTTTGTCTTATGACTGACTGGATTACCTGGCAACTTGGAACTGGATGTTTACCCTCTGCTAAATTTCACTGAAATAAGCCAATGAATTTGAAGATACCAACAATGAATATTTCAGGCTGACAAAGCTGAGGCTGTTCAGCCTGGAGAAGATTGCATGGAGACCTCATAGCAACCTTGCAGTGTGTGAAAGGGACCTGCAGGGAGGGCAGAGAAGGGACTCCATCAGGAGCCATAGTGACAGTACAAGGGGAATGGCTTCAAACTGAGCAGGAGCAGGTTTAGGTTAGATATTTGGGAGAAATTCTTTACTGTGAGGGTGGGGAGGCACTGGCACAGGTTGCCTAGAGAAGCTGTGGATCCCATCCCTGGAAGTGCTCAAGGCCAGGCTGGATGAGGCTCTGAACAACCAGGTCTGGTGAAAGGTGGCCCTGCCCATGGCAGGCAGGAGGATTTAGAACTTTAAAGCCCCTTCCAACCCAAATCATTCTATGATTTCATGAATTATTGCAGGACAGAAAGGTATTTGAAGTAAACTACAATGTGTGCACACTTCCATTATGTGTAAATACATAATTTTGTCTACATTTACATTAAGGTCATAATTCAATAGAGAGTTATATCCCAAATAAATTACCCTAGAGAAGTATGTCCAAAAAGAAGGTCAGAATGACCACATCAGAGACCACCTGGAAAACAAACATCTGGGGTAAGGGAACAAAAGTTCTTTACCAAGTCCAGTTACAATTACAGAATTTTTAAGGTTGGAAAAGAGCTTTAAGATCATCAAGCCCAACCATCAACATCCACCATTAAGCCATGTCCTCAAGTACCCTAACCACATGTTTTTCAAACACTTCCAGGGATGATGACTCCACTGCTTCCATGGGCAGCCTGTTCCAGTGCTTTACAACCCTTTCCATGAAAATATTTATTACACAAAGAAGGTAAGAAGAAGCTGTCAAATTAATGGAATTATCATCTCAGTGTTCCTAATTTTCATATTGAAAATTTGAAATATTTTGAAGACTTAGTTGAAATTTTCTGACAAAATATTGTCTTCTAAAAGTACTATCTTTAAGCATTTTGTCAAATTAAGAATCCTTACTTTATAAGTGGTCCAAGAAGAGAGAGACTAAAGCTTTTACATAACAAAACCTAAAAAATACGAATATATGACAGCTCTTTTCAGCATTTTAACAGATCAACAAAAATCTGTAGTCTTATTGTGAATCAAGCTATATATGAAATACCAAAGCAAACACTTAAGAGATTCTGAAAATGCTTCTGTCTGATGCTTGTTTCTGACCAATAGATAAAGGGCGATCTTTAATTTTCCTCAACACACACATTAACAGTAACCAAGCTAATTAATTAATTAAAATCTGCACACAGGACATTTGCATTGAGAACCAAGACTGCAATATATAAGAAAGACAGATTTTTGACTGGAGGCCCCTAGACAGTGAGGTTTACAAAACAGAGCAGGGAAATCAGATTAGAATGGCCTGGTCTGGCCTGGGGTTATATTCCCGATGGCACTGACCATTTACAGGAAATGTTGGCTAAATTCACAGAGCAGTCAACTTTTGACAGTTCATCAGCCACAACAAGGAGTTTTGGCAAAATATTTAAGTCTTGCGGGCTGCTTTTTCCAAATATTTAATTTATCAAAAAGATTAATGGCAGAATGGAATTCAACACAAAATATCCACCCATGCTCACCCGACTTCCTAAGCAGATTTCACAGTGTGCTGTAATTTGTCTCAACTGTACCATTAGCAGCTTACCTACAGCTGGTTTTAGGGCCACCACGAGGAGGAGTCACTGTGCCCCTTTTCTTGAGACATTTTGGGGTCATTTGTACCTCTTTGCAGCTGGAACAGTGCAGCACTGCTAAGAGCCACACTCTTCAAAATGCTTGCCAAACTGCCTCGGTCATTGAATAATTTTCCTCAACTCTTTCTTACAAAATATCGCTAATCATGTTTTCAGCTGAAAAGTCTTTGTTCTATTTCAGCTCCTCAGTATATTTCCGCCAAGAAGCCACACTCACTAAAGACCTTACAGAACAGATCCCTGGCAGTGCTCAAGGCCAGGCTGGGTGGGATTCTGAGCAGCCTGGTCTGGGGGAAGGTGTCCCTGCCACGGCAGGAGGGATAGAACAAGACGATCTTTCAACCCAGGCCATTCCATGATCCTCTGATATTCTGGGAATTCCAGTGACAAAGGACCCTGAGCATCCTTCATCCTTCACACCACATTGTCTAGAACACATTATTGTGTACAATGATTAGAAAATAGATAAAGCCCTAAAAGCTGCTTATTTGACATAATAAAATTAAAGTGTTCTAACTCCATCTTCTGGCTAGGAATAATTGATATGGAAGATCAAAAATGATCAAGTGAATTCATCTTGATACCAGGCTTTACTTACAAACTTCAGGCTTCTAAAGTTTCTTCTTTATGTGATTAAAGCTTTCTCTCGAGTTTATTTTTCACTTCCCTCTCAGTTCTCCCAGGTCTGAGTTTGATCTTTCTCTTCATCTATGTAATCAACATTTTTGTTAATATTTTTGTTTTAAAAATGTGAATTTAATCAAGAGCAAATTTCCTCTTTATCTTCCTGAATATTATTTTAAAATAAAATAATAATAACAATTAGGTGATGAGTAACTGTCCTTGTGTTAGGAAAGCACCGTTACTTGCACGATGCAAGACTCAATATTTCAGATTTCATAAAGGAATAGAGCTAACAACTCAAAACAGCGGGGCCACAGATGTTTTCACACAACTTTCTCTTTGATCACAAACCTCAGACTGACAGTGGAAGCAAACACAAGAAGTTCACAAAAGAAACAGATACCTAAAGCCATTTGTGTCTACTCCTCAACAGCTGAATTTGTTCAAAAGCTGAAATGAGACACTTGGAGCTCCTGCTTCCAGCTCCTCTCCCAGCCCCTCCTGCAAAAAATTATCTTGGTGGCTTCATGCCTCTCACAGTGCTGATTTCACTGGAGGGGTGACAGACAGAACAGAGGAGCAGACAACTCTACAGAATGAACATACCACAGATTAAGAGGTGTTATAAAAGCAGTAAGTGATACATGATTGGATTGCCCAGTTCCACATTACAGAAAATTGCAAGCTGGAGGGAACAAAGGAACTGGCAGGAGCAAAGCTGTGGGACCTTTGCGTCCCATGAAGTTCAGCCTGGGCTTGAAATATTAATGAGAAACTGACATTTTCATCACATTTTCCTATTTCTTGCTGGCACATATGTGATCTTTTGGCAACATGAAGATTAAGAGCCAAGGAGGATTTCTACAAAGAGCTGCATAGAAGCTTCCTGGCTCTAGCAACCTACTGATCTGGAATTTCAGGTACCCACAAAAGCCAGAAAAATCATCACATAGAAGCATCAGAGGGAGAGAGACTTCCTGCCTCAGTATGAGAGGACTTCCACTTCTGCATTCCCAGGTAATAGCTTTCCTTCACTACCATTTAGTCCTGTAGATGGAAACATGATGAATTGATGACAGTCCAGGACTCGGAAGGTGACTCACAGAAATGTTGTTACAGTTTTATAAAGTCTTTGTTTCATTTCACTCCAAGAGTGATGAAGAATTTTCACATAAACAGAATGGTATTAAAGCACTGTTTTAAAAGGGTGCAAATACTCTGGTATTTGGAAGAGCTTAATTCATGTGCCCTTTACCAGTTCATTCTCTTTGGATGTCTGAATGCAGGATGATTCTGTCAGCAATTGCACGATCCTACGTCGTTCTCCAAACAAAATCTCTGCTCCATTTTTGTACAAGCCTCACCTAAATATCCAAATTGTACCTTTCCTTTCAAGGTCATTGTGAAAACTTCATGTAGAACATTAGAAGTTGGGAGCATGGTATCACATCCGACTGCAACTGCTTAATTTTAACTACCTGCTTGCCACATTTCGGCCATCCAATGCTGAGGTATTTTGTTCCTTTAATTCAAATAGACAATGCCAAATATATGGTTCATTCAAGACACGGGAAAAAATATAGAGGTTTTCGAGCAGGAGGGGATGCTCTTTTGACTGATTTATTGGGAAGTTCTAACACATCCATTCTTTCACGGCAGTGCCATTATTTCTCTTAAATCAGCACAACTTGGCATGGCCACAATAAAGCAGCAGCCCTGCCCTCCCTCTGCTGCTCATTCCCATCCCTGGGCGACTCCCTCCCTCCCTTTCGCAGCAAAAGCCTTCACTCAGACACGTGGCAAGGAGCTACAAAAACGAACCGATTACTTTTAACGTGGATTAGTTCCCCAATTTAGTTGGCTGAGGAGTCTCATGAATGCTCGTGTCAGCACAATGGGGGATGGTGAGGGTTGGGAGAGACCACTCCTCTCAGTGTTAGTGCCATAAAACATTCAGGGAATTGGAATAGTTGAGTAGAGGTGATCAAATTAGAAACCATACATCCAAAGGTCAAAGTGAAAAAATTCTCTTTTTGTGGCTACATAAAAATTAATCTAAATTGGACATAGTGGCACCAAAAAATTATGCTCTGACCTCAGAACTCACAATTTTAATCAAGACTTGCACTGCAATTGTACCTCTCAGCCAACAAAATTTGCTGTTGCACCACACATTTTACTTGGTTCTGCTGCTGGTATTATAAGCAAAAGAAAAGGCAAAACATACACCAATATGTGGAGGAACAATGAGGAAGACTGGGGGGGAAATAGAATATAGGAGAGACAAATAAAAGAGGTCAGCATTTCAATTTTTAAAGAATAAATAAATAGAGGGCGGGGGGGGAAGGAAGAAGGTATAGAAAAGTTACTGATAGAACTAAATCACTTGATTTTAAAAGTCATTGAAGTCTTGGCCTCCAGGGTGCATCTTAAAAACATTTCCTTTAAATAGGTACAATCTACAGAGGATAACATTTTAAGTCAAAAATGCTTACAAAATTACTGTCCCAGAAGGAAACTGTAGTGGAATATGAAGACTGAGAAAAATCATTGCAACTGTGATCTAGAGCAATGAGAAGGACAAAATGAGCTTTCTGTTCCACGGGGTTTTAGCAAACTGTTACATTCTATTGATTAATTAAGGACTCAAATTCAGTGTGGATATCAAACACAGAGAGAGCCTAACACTGAAGAAACTGGGAACAAGTTAGTTACTTGGACACAGCAAATAAATAAACTGTGAAAATCACAAAATAGTGAAGGAAAATTTGTGACATGCCAGGAAAACTTAGAGATGGCTATGGCATGCCTCTCTGTTATTCCCCCTAGCTTTTATCCTCTAAAAATCCAAAACAAACAAGCCCAATGGCAGGTTTACCACAGGCTGAAGTTGTGATGTACTAGGGTGGAGATGTAGAGAAACTTCCTATTCACAAGAAAGAGGAAGATTTTAATATCAGGAGAAAGGGGCTGGTGAACAGAACTAAGTTTACATAATATCCTCTGTTGATCTTAATGATTACATGGAAATAAAGAAACATTATTGACGAAGATTGTTTGAAAGTAAAAAGACAGTAACAGAACAGTATGAGACAAGTTGACTTGCCATGACACTGACAGATATAAACCAAATGTTTCCCCAGGAATTGGACAAAACTTCACTGATGTTGCTGAAAAACATGCAGTCTCTTACTGTAATGCCTGAAAGATGAAATAGCCAAGTAGCATCCAGTTCCATCTGTTATTACAGATTTATCTTTTGAAACTTGCATGTGTACCAAACAGTCTGGCTGAGAATCCAGAAAACAACAACTCAATATTGTCAGCTGATAAATGCACTTTCAAAATAGCTAACAAATGCCAGAATGAAGATCAAATTTGGATAATTAAATAATATTAAAAGTTATGCAGAAATATATGAGCATGTAACTCCCATTTCCTTCATCGAAAGGGAGACTGACAAGGCTTACAGGGCTAAAATACTAAACAACGATAAAACAAAATATTCAATATGTCTGATGTACTACACAACTTGCAGGAATTGCCCTAAAAAATTGGCAGAATTACAGGACATAATGGAACCCAACAGTGACTTGCTGACATGACGCGATAGCCTCCATTTTACTGTCCAGAATCAAAAGGGCAAAGAAAAGGAAGGACAAAATTCACAACTGTGGCTTCCAGACCTTGCCTTGTTAACATCTGCACTAGCTGTTTGTTGATCACACCGATTTAAGCCCCAATACTCACTGCCTTCAGCAGTAAGACACCATATCTTGCAGCTGAGCCAATCCAAACCCACACCAAATACAGCCCTGAGCAGGCAGAGGCCACATGCACTGTGTTGGTGAGGCTGGGAAACTCAGCCAAATCGCTCTGAACTCAGCAAAACCTTCCTCTCTAATGGCCAATAAACCCTGGCTTTAGCCATCTCCACACTTCTTACTTTTTTTTTTTTTTTTTTTTTTTTTTTTTAAAAAAAAAAATTTTTTTAATTTAAGAAAAACACAATTGAGGAGAAACCTGTACAAAGATCCAAGGCCACACAGGCAGTGATCACCATTTGGAATGCAGCCCCAGTGACCAGCTAACCATAAATGACACTGGCCTACAGTCCAAAAAATGCCCTAAAAATATGGGCTGCCAGACTCTCACAGCCAAGCTGATTTATCATAAATGTGCAGAAATGAAGATGCTCGATCTTTCTAAGCCTTGTATTCCAGGGTTTGGGGGCAAAGGGCAGGAGAAAATGGGGTTCAAAACTGGGAGGTTTGGTCATTTGTTTGTCTCTTTTCCTCTATTCTTTTAATACAGATTAAATTCTTTGAAAATAATTTGGAAATCCTAGTATTCAAATATTTAAATTATATTGACTTTTTAAGCTTTACACCAACTGAGGAATATGTGTATTCTGCATTAACCCTGACATTTCAACAAGTCTGGCCTTCAGCTATGTGCTATAATTTTAGTTAGTTAAAATCTAAATTTATTCATGTGTTTGCCGATCTAACAAATCTATGGAAAAATAAAAACAAAAACATTTCTGGTCTAACCTGTTGGTCACTGTGTGATTTTTCCCAAAATCTCCCAGCCACATCTAGCCATGAGGCTATACTCACACTGACAACATGCATCAATATTAAGCCAGTTAGTATAAATTTGTTTACAGTTTTTTAAGTGAAATACAGACAATATGATGATTTTCTGAGATAAAACACACACTGCTTTCAACACTAACTGGTTTATATTAGCGGCTAGGTAACCACTGGAAGTTACTGAATTTTAATCAACACAGAAAAAAAAAAGGATTTAGAAAAAAAATCCCTTGCTTTAGAGGTTAAGCCTCAGGTAACATTAATTTTGAAAACTACGTTTAAATATGTAGCACACGAAGGTACTTCAGACTGATTGCTGGAAAACCTGGTGATATCCAAAATGCTGGCGAAACTTGCAGAGCACTTAATTTTGGTAACTAGGGGAGGTCATTTTCACACAGATCACAAAAATGTGATTGCATGATTCACCAATCGCACAATGAGAACCGAGAGCAGCTACAACGCTCTTTACAGAAGCGGGCTGGAAAGTTTAAATAAATTGAAAAATCATCCCGAGCAGCGCTTCACGAATTCTCCTGAAAAGGGCTTGAGCTGGAGCCAGTGGCTCCCTTTGTGAAGGCGAGTTCAGCTTGCAACACTATCAAAAATAAAAGAACTGTAAGCTAATTGCTGGCAAGTATGACGCAAGCAGTTTCCCAGGCAACAGCCCAAGTTGCTGAAGTGCCTGATCCAGCATTTCCTCATCTGTTTGCACTCACACCAGCAGTCTGACAATGCAGTCACTGCATCCTGTTTCACTCAGCAGCCAGCGGAACGCTCCGCTTAACCCTTCCGCTGCCAGCGCCAGCCACGAGCTCGGCAGGAACTTTTCTCAGCCAAGGTTGAGCAGGCGTTCGGGTTTGCTCGGCTGTCTGCGCTGCCTTTTCTGGTTCGAACTGAGAAAGAAGACAATCTGAAATTAAAATAAATACGTAGCGTGTGTTTTAATTTGTGTTCGCGCTGCTGGAAGTTTCGGCCGCAAATAAAATTTTAAGGAATTGGCTGCCTGCAGGTTTTACATGAAACAATGAACAATATGTGTTTATGCTCTTAGCTTTATAGTTGCAGAATTTTCCTGATTTTATACTTAAAATGAATTAAATACAAATATCAATATTATCTACCAAACTGCTTCTCATTCAGTTAGGTATCTATTCAGATATCTATTCTGCTATCTATTCAGATAGATATATACTCATTTTTAAGTAGCAAACACGTTTTAAAAATACGTCAAAAACCATTTATGTATGTTTACACTAAGGAATAAAAAAAAAAATTTAAAATCACATTTTGATCTAAAAAAATGTAGAGAGCAAGGATCTAATCAGTGAGCAGGGAAACTGCAGATTCAAGAGAAAGAAATTATAAAAAAGAACAAATGCTGACCTTTCTGGCAATATATTGCACACACACAAGAAACAGATAATTTTACAATTCACTTCTTAAATGTGAATTTGAATTTGGTCATTTCAGGACATGAACAAACATGAAAAAAACTATTTTCAGCACACAGCTTTTATGTGCTGACATCAGTCCTTATCCGGTGTAAAACTCTACTGTTTTTCTGTACTATAGGAGTAGCTGTGGGCCACAAAGAAAGCAAAAAAGGTGAGATTAAATTAATTTTTTTTGTTGTTAAGAGTTCTGGGCAATGCTTCACCAAGGAAAAACGCACATGAAATTTACTGGTGAAAAAGTCTCCCACCCTCACAGACTGATCTCCTCCAGTGCACTTTCAAATGGGAAATCCCCGTGAGCAGTCTGAAACAGACAGCAGCCAGAACAACCTGTCACAGCAGCTTCCTGACCACCAGAGAGAACTGGGTACTGAAAATGCGAAGGCGCAGGCAGGAGACAATGGCAGGGACTTTTCAGAATTCCTTTCCCAAAGCTTACTCACTCAGGTTCCACATCACACTACCACTGCTCTGCAAGGAGATCGAAAATATCCTGATTTTCCATTAACGGCACTCTCGTTCCTCCTAATACACCGTGTTTCTCCAGTTTCTTGGGAAGCCTTCCTGCTCAAATCCAGTATCATAATGTAACAATATGGCAGAATATAAAATGCCAAGTTTTAGGCTGAAAAGCCCAGGGGTACACAGAAAGGAGCAGTCTGAAATAAAACTCCCGAGGAACACTGCGCGGGTATGCACTGTCAACTGTACTTCTGCAGAAAATAAGAAACCAAAAAGTTAACACAACATCAGCAATGCTCTGGCTTAGTCAGCAATTAACTATTTGCTAGCATCTCAGTGATGTTTTTCTCAAAATACAGATGTTTCCATCAGCAGGGTTTTCTACTCTATTAATATAGATTTTTCTCTGCATCACTTCTTATCCTCTTCCCATTCACCTGCATTCCTCTTACGTTATTCCTCTGGGCTACGATATCCACAGTCTGTAGGAAGGCAGAAGGAAAACAGAAGGAAATATTTTCTTCACCCATAGATAATTTTTCTCAGCTGAATGGAAAGCCAGCTCAGGAAAAAAATAAAGGAAGTAGACTGGTATGTGATTATGGAAATTCCAGAATGAGATCAAGAAGTTTCAGGGATGAGGAGGCAATGATAGGCAGAAAGCCTGGGATGGCACAGGGCATGTTGAGGATCCCAAATATCCCTGTAGGAGAGGGAGGCAAACCAGCACAGAGTAACAAAACCATTGCTGCAGAGTTATGCTGAGATACAAAAGATTCCCACCCTAACTCCATTCTCCAGTGGATTAGGGAGCCCTGAGAAAAGTCAGGAGACACATGATGGCTTTGGGTTATGGGATTCAAGGTTTGGACAAGTTCTCCTAAACAAAAGTATAAAATGGTTGCTGAGGGTATTTTTGATAAAACGAGTTTTTAGGTGACTGGATTAGAACCAGGTAGAAGGACTTTCACATACAAGTTCTGTCAGAGGGCACTAAAAGAAACTTATAAATAAACATGAACAAAAGCCTCTACAAGGTTTGGAAATCTATCCAAATGCTACTGACTCAGTACTTTTACAATATGTAGAATTGTCATCTGCCTTAAAACAATCCACCAACTATAGAATCCACCATCTCAATATAGTTTTCTCCAGCTCTGTCTCCTGCTACACAAAAAGAAAAATACAGCTCTGGCCACCAAGCTAGGTGACATCCCAAATGGTGCTCGTGACAAAGCAGATGCAGGGAACTCGCTGCTCTTTTTAAATCTGGCTTTTCTTGGCTTACCCCTCTATCCCTGCAGAACCTCTTAGAGAGTGAATCAGAACTGATGGGAAGAAAAGGACAGACCTGGGACACAGCAGGGAATCTAACAGATATGCTGAACCAAAGTATTACTCAGAAATTGGAAATAAAGTTCAAAATTTCATTAAAAAAGACAAAAATGTTCTGCAAAAGTCTAGTTAAGTGTTCAAGCCTTATGAAGGTAAATAAAGCTCAAGGCATCAAGACAGAAAATATTCCTCTGCTCCTACCTATTCTCCTACAACCCAAGCTGTAATCAGAATGAAATAATTAAATTGAACATCAGTACTATAAAGATCAGGCAAAGCTTTCCTGGAGCTCTGAAACATAGCAGGCAGATACAACGACAACTACAAACCCTCTGATTCTTTCCCTCAATTTTTAATGGTGAAGAGAGGACGATGTTCAGTATTTATTTCTTGAGGCACAGCACAATCCATGTTATCACTAACCAGCCACTCTTGCTACAGCTGCAGCACTTGAGTCAATACTACTCCTATTTCTACCTCCTTACTAGCTTACAATAGGAGAGAGCAAGGCAAAACATAAACAGGACACCTAAAGGTTTAGTCATCTTTAAAAAAACAAAAAAAAACCAAAACCCCAAACCAACCTAGACAACGTCCATGCAGGAAATCAACAAACAGGATTGTTTTGAGCTTTGAAACTACTGAAGACATGCACAATCCCTTTGGGCAGCAAAGAATACATCTCAAGAGCTCGGATGTCACAAATAAATTTGCAATTATGCTTATGGAGAATGAAGCAGATCAGCAAGCACCTTGCATCTAACCTGCAGAACCAAAAGAGCAAAATGGACAAAGAACTTTACAATAGAATGTAGTAGCAAGGTAAAAGAGAAGGTCTGCATGACTGTAAAAAATAAATGTATGCCCCATCTTGAATGCAGTCTAATTGTGTATAATTTTTCAATAATGGACAGTTGCAAGTAACAGATTCTACGAACATTTTAATGCTGTAAGTGCAAATAAATATTGAATTCTTCTGTGTCACGAATTTTATGTCACCAAATGTTCTACTCTTTTTTTAAATAATAATTTGATTGCTATGTTTCTGAAAAGATAGAGTATTTTGATTCAGAACATTTTCATGTCTCTGCTGAAAGAGACACTTGTAATTTTGGACTAAATTATGGTACTGATCTTGTAACAAAGAAAGAGAAAAACACACTGGTAGGAAGATTGTAAATTATTGCAAGAAAATTATTGTAAAATTAAGAAAAGATAAAGGCAGGGAGAAGGAAAGAAAAACGACATTTTGAAAAAGACAAGCAAATAAGCAATTCACTACTGAACATTAATCTCCTGGGAAGTTATTTTTCTTGTATTTTCAGAGCCAAATAATTAAAAATAAAAATGCAGCTTCTAAAGGCACACCAATCCTATCCATCACCAGACAGGTGAAAGAAACATAGCCCTAGGAATGTATTCAAGACTGTTAACACTTGCTGAAGTTATAAATTACATTAAGCTCTGTGAATTTTTAAACAAGTAAGGACTATAATCTCAATCCTTAAACACTGCAAAACACATGTTCTTTTCCACTTGAAAGCTTAAGTGCTCTGCTGACTCCAGGGAGCTTCCTACTAGAACAAGTGCTAAGGCAGGCATGGAAGACTTACAAATCTTTAGCAATGAGGTTTTAACAGCGACTACTCTCATAAAAGACAAATTACATGAGACTAAATATACCTTTTTAGGTCCATTATTGAAGCTGTTCTGACTTTTGCAGATACCTGAAATGGCATTTCTTTATTACCAAAAACACAGTTTAAATATTTTCTGAAGTTGTAAGATGCTTTCCTAAATAAGACAGCAATTTCATGTTTACAGGTGTAATATCAGTTTCTAAATTAATTTGTCCTGAAATTTTATGCCCAATAATAAGTTACGCAAATTTTACATGTAAGCACTGAGTTTTACTCAGTTTTAACAAGACTGTTTGAAGCTTAGGGTCTTTTATCTAGTTTTGATTTTCCCTCTTCACAAAAAATTCCTATCCATCACACATAGAATAAAGTACTGATTTTTTTCATCATAGCATTCTGCAGATGTCTCTGATATGACAGTCATTGTCTCAGAGGATTGGAAAACACAGATGACACTTAAAGCAATAGCCAGCATGGCATCTGCCTCTGCTCATCCATTCCCATTTTCTTGTTTTCATCTTGACATCATAGAAAATCACATGCAAACTTATTATTTTCAAACTACTTTGAAATTCTTTGGCATCTAATGAACAGGCTGCCAGTTATGAAAAATAAATTAATTAAAAGCATTGATGAAAAAAAAGACTGGTCATTAACAAAAAAGCTGTTCCAAACTCTTCTTCTCAATTCAAATTGTTCAAGCAGAGACTCCAAATAGAAGGAAAAATTAGACTTTCAATAGTATCAGGGCATGGAAATATTCTGTTTTGCTGAATAAAAAGTAGCAAGAAATGCTGATACAAATTCTAATTAATGCATTTTACAACTGCCTAAAAATAAGCTAACAGATACTTAAAATCAAAATACTTTCAACTGTGCTTTGCCATAACAGCAAAAAGCTGTTACTTACATCATGGTAATAACTCATTTTCACTTCAGACAGACATACTACAGTTCTTTAATAACTGGAAAGATCCTAAGTAACATTCCACAGCCTTTTTACTATTTAAAAAAAAAAAAAAAAAACAGAAAATGCCTAAACATCTGTGTGAATAACCTATGGAAATTCTCTCATTGCAAGGTTCGTTTGAAATTTGCTTTGTAAGCATGTCCCAGCGATCCCCAAAAGGATTCTCTGCTGCCCCAAAAATGCAGTTAGCTGAAACAAGGACATGCAGGGTGGACAAGAGAAGCTTGTTTGTGTTTTTTAGTTAAGATACAAGATATACTGCTCTATCCTATACTAACATGTTAGGAATAATCATGTCATCATTGATGACTTATTTACATCTGTGCCTCAGTGTCCTTTTGTGTGGACAATCCCAGTGGAAACAGTAAGACCTGCACCAATATTCATCTTTCCCTGAGCAAAATAAAGTCTGCTTCTTGCAGATCCGAGTGGCCAAGAGGAAAACTGTGCAAACTAACATGCCTTTATGCCTTCCAGTCTGAGCCAACTCCTTCGGGCAGCCGCTGCCAGAGCAGATGGTGTTTCACAGGCACAGCAGGATCTAAACTTTCTCAGTCTGCTAATCACACCTTCAGGTTTCAACACAAATTTCCTTCCCAGAGACATCTGAACGTAGCTGCTTGGATCCACAGAAATGCAGTTTCCACTAACTGATTTTTAATTCATACCATGTAATGAGACTAATTCTAATTTCTACACATTTCCTAATGTGTAGGAAACTATGGAATTGCAAGAGCAGGTATCAAAAGCCTGTGAGTGTATTTACACATTACACTGTCCTGGTAGCAAATCAAATGAAATTAAGGCTACTGTGAACACCAATCAACACAATAAGCACTTAAGAATTCTCTCAAAACAGACTCCTTTTTTTTTTTAAGTTAGCATCATTAAACCATACATGACACTGTAATGATTGAATGTGTAATATCAACTGACTCTTAAGAAAAATAAAAAGACCCTAAATGAAAACACAGGCCTCCAGTTTGAGGTCACAGTAGAAAAAAAGTCATGCAGACACCAAGCCTAGTATAAGAATGTCTTTTTTACACTTTAATTTAGCTCCTATCTTGTTAAATGGGGTTAATTATTCAAAAAGAAATGAAGCATGAACAGTAATGAAGGTTAAAGAGACAACTTAATACCATAGTGCCTATGCAGAGAGTCATAATTAAGCTGTTATTTCAATAAAACTGGTGAAATTTCCCTCTGGTAACTTTACTTTTCACGCACTTTTAGAGAAGTTCATTCTAAATCATGAGCTTTGCTGATAAAACCATCCTGACAATAGACATTAAGAGGCAGGAGTGACTGTGGTGCAGCCTTGCTGTGTCCTCACCCATCAGAGGTACAGCTCCTCTGGGCTGCTCTGGGCACAGAGAATGAACTCACCCCAAATTAAATCCCAATCATATTTCTCAGTTACCATCAGCAGCATGTATATAGCTAAACCAACATACCTGTATTGCTAATTCACACAAAATAGCCCAGAATGTTTCTCCTAAAAGAGGGAAGTTCTCTCAAAACCAAATCCAAAGCACTCCTGTGGTACATTTTCTACAGTATCTTGAAAAACTTAAAAATGGTAAGTTATATTGGGAATATATCATTTTCATGTTCCATAAGACAAACTCCTATTTATCAAATGAACAACAAATGGAACATTTGCTGCAAATATGCCTTTAATTAGTGAAGGTATTTGGGTTTGCATAAAGAGACATTAAGGTTGGCAACTCAATACTGAGTGACAAAACTTGTCAACATTATCATTTGATCAGTCATTGAATTGGAAATATGCCAGGTTTTTTCACATACCCCCTGCACAACGTGAAGTGAACATTGGTGGTCACAAATGTTTTGCGTAACAGCACTGTTTTTCATAAATATTGAATTATCAAAAAAAAAAAACAGAGGTATATAAAAAAACTACTTGTGTATCCATGCCCTGGTCTTTCCCTCTCCCAATAAATTTGCATGTGTTTCGAAGGAACATGCTAAATGTAAAATCTCTGTATGAAAAGGTAACGATGGCCCAACACATCCAAACTTACTCCTGGTCATCAGCTACCTGTATTTCTATGAATGATGTCCTTCCCCACACCTGCATGGTGTATTTTCAAGTACAAAACTGCTCTGGAAGCTGACATTTTGTTTCAGCAGTCATGCCTTGTTATGGCCCTTCTAGCTCCTAGAACAGTTTGTTTTGCCACATTCATCAATAAGGCCATTCACTTAACTGGTCTTCCTTAAGCACAGAGTTCTCTGACCTATTTCTTTCACACTTCCCTTCCCCAAATATCATCATTTGCCAGTTTGCTTGTTACCCCGTGAACTCTTATTTATTAAAATCCATGGCTCCTGTCTGTTTTGAAGGCTTTCAAAGCACACTTTTAGTGCCACTGGATCCTGATAGTTATTGATTCTTTCTATGCTCCAGTAACAATCACTCAGACATTGCACAGTCTGCCCTGACCAATCCAAGCCCTAGCTTTAACCTTAAATTTTCATTTCTGCTATTGAGTTGCAGGAAAGTCCCCCTTTTTTTTTTTTTCACTATAAAAACATATTCTGTTTTGTTGTTGCATCTTATTAAGCATTGTTTTCAGCCACTGGAAAAGACGTTGAAATTCAACATTTCCTTTCACTCTCTTTTATTCTCACCCTCAACTATTCTTTCAGCTTGCTCTCCACGTAGTTTTATCCTGGAAAAATCAGTGAGATTCCAGCAAAATATTCTGTGTCTAAAGTCTCCTGTGGTCTGTCAGTCTGTCCTCCCTTCTCAATCACAACAAACAAGTTTCTCACCTGTTTTCCTCCAGAATTTTTTACATCAACGATAGAACAAACTACATCCCCCAGTTCCCCTGTCTGTAACACACAATCTTTGCACAAAGGTACAAGATTTGCTGTTTCCCATCTTCAGCAACTGGTATCATCTGATACCAGAACAATGCAGAATGCAGAACAAACCTGCATTTGGCTTTGCTTCAGTGGTTTGTTTTGAGGGTGGTAAGGCTGCATGAAGTTTTCAGTTTAAAATATCAGAAAAGCAAAGCAGGAATAAAAAATACTACAATCAGTTCCACTGGTCAAGTTCAATGATTAGAATAATAGTATTAAGCACATACATGCACAGACATACACTGTGCCAAAAGATGAGTCTTTTTCTCAGGAGAATATACCCAGCTCCTTGCAATTCTCTTCCCTTCCATATTTAACCTCCCAGCATACACTGTTCACAAACCCCAGCATGGAGGCTGCCCCCTCTTTCTCATTATAGAGACTCTCCTGGGAAGCTTTTGTTTCTCATATCCGCAAGTTTCTTTCATAAATTTAAAACCTCTTCCTGGTCCAAGCTGAATATTAGTACTTTATGCAATTTATTCTGCTATTTTTCTTCAATGCAGTCAATCATGCAGTTGCTGGAATCCTCCCCCACAGTTTCTTTCATTTCTTTCCTGCTAGTGCTCTGTAACATGCCACCCTCACCTTCCAACAAATTTCTCCAGCATTTCCACAGCAGCAGTCTTTGATCTCCTTCCTTTCTCCACTTATGTTTCCTTTCCAGGAAAACACACCTGAAGCAACAGTCGGCCTCCTTTGCTACACTGACAACTTAGAGATGCACTTGCCTGCTTTTACTTGTGCAGAATATAAACTGCCATGAAGTCCTGGATATCTGAAATCCAGCCTAAGGTAAACATTGCTAGCAGAGTTCTAAACTGCACTCAGTCTCCCTAATTCCCTTTTTTGTCGTTCTCAGCGATGGCCCTGGGAGTCCCTTTGCCAGAGGGTACCATCCTAAACTCTGACCTCTCTGTGGGCAAACCACACTTCAATCATCCTTTCTTTGTGGTACAATACTACAAGAGAGAGAGAAAGAGAGAGAGANAGAGAAAGAGAGAAAGAGAGAAAGAGAGAGATGCAACTTTTACCAAGGGCCTCCTCATTTCACATTTCATCTAGCTCAAAATATCTTGTCAATGTCAGAGAGAACCAGACAGAAACAATAGAATCCTACTCATCCAAAATAGAGTTGCACAAACAGTTTTCCAATTCTGTTGCTTTCACCATATAATCCTTCTCTGTGCACATTCCTCACACTCAGCCACATCCCATTGGAACTGATCCTATTCACAGCTCAATACACACTGCTACCTTGATTTTTCCCCACAAGACAAACCCAAGAGAAGGGCAGATCCTGTGAACAACAGAAAAACATCTTGCCTTGCAGGTACAGCTGTGGTAAGAGTCATTGTACTTGCGAGCGGGAAACTTCAAATAGCAAAGAGCTGGTTTGCCAAATACACAGCAAGAAAAATTGTATTTTGTTACTGGCAGCACTCAACAGGTGAAAGTTCACAAGTTTCTGGGCTGTACACGGTACCTGAATGTAACAAGTTTAAGACACTCTAAAATACACATTAACAGACAGCTTCTAGGCTAGGAAGTTTATACCCTGAATTCTTAAAGACAAAGTATAATTTGTTTCACAAATAGGTAACAGACACAGATGTAAATTTCCTGAGCAAATAAGGAACTGCATTAATTTCGAGTTACACAAATATTTTAGGCTCTTGAAATCAAGTCCTGATCTTCCTAAGGTGATACATCAAAGGTATGAGATAGTTTGGAACAGAATCTGGGGAGAGGTGATGGTCAATCCAACCCTAACCACAAGATAATTCTTCCTGTAATTACCAGAGTGCAACATGAAAGCAGTCTTTGTCCATGAAATATCCCACCTTTCCTACGTGTTTGAACCTAGTCAGATAACCAGAAAAAGTCTCAGCTCTGTTTGCAGACTGCTTAGGACATGTATCATGTGTATTTAATTAGGAAGGCCTATTCTTCACTCAAGGAAAAATATGAATATTCTTTCTGGATTCTGAGAAGCTCCTATATATGGCTTCCTACACAGAGCTGTTTGCTCTCATACACATGTCCACTTTCAATTTAAAGAAAGAAAAAGCCTTGCTACCATATTTTTCCGGACATAGTGCTTGCAAGATCTACTATACATACAAGCACCTTTTAGATTCCCTAGTTTGGCTTTCAGACAAAAAATAAATTATAAAATTAAGTGCTAAATGTGCAACAGTCAATAAAGATAAACCCTTTGATATCAGCAGCAATAGGTAGAGCTAACAGTTTAGCATCCAATTAATACATGTAGTCAAAATATGAGCTACACAAAATTTGAAATACCAATCAATACTGCAGCAGACTTATATCAATTCCTATCTAGGTCCAAAATGAATACTGAAGTGATAACCCAAACAGCCTGTTTGCTGCTAAAATCATATCAATTTCTGTGAACAAACATTAATATTGTAGAGTTCAGAAAAGGTATTGCCTTTGCAAAATTTTTAGCCATAATTTTAGTCATACTGTTTCCCTCTGTGTATTTATATTTTTTTAATATTGGCATGCAAGTATACTTACATAAAAAATAAAGATATAATCTGTTCAAGTTTCTTTCCTCCCACCCCAAACTATGTTGCTAGACATGTGTACTGCAGAACAGCCCCACACAGCATGAATTTATACACTTTGATGGCTACAGTATAAATGGATACTCATATAAAAGGCAAGAATAATGTAATTTTATCAGCCTTCCAGAATTACAGTTGCTGCACCTGTTGAAGTACAGAAAACAATATCTAAATATTTGTCATGAGCATTGCTCAAATTTGTAAGCTTTTCCAGGAACATGCTCACAGGGCCTCTTTCTGCTCGTATCCCTGAAAACAATGATAGTTCCATCCCATTTCTGTGTGCATGTGCTACTGGTTGCACACTCCCGTGTGTATTGGTATTCCGTCCGGTTCCCATCCCCTCCATGCACACAGACCCCTTGGAATGTTGGCTGAAAAAAACCCAATCAAATAAATATAATTGTTTTCTTGTATATTTCAGTAGACAGAGAGCACACTTAACTTCAAATCAACATGTAACTGAAAATTTAAGGTCAATACTAACTTTCTCTATTTTCATCAAATAATAACTAAAATCTACACAAAAGGAGTTGTTTTTTTTTTTTTTTGAGAACAATCAGCCACTGGAATAATCTCCCCAGAGAAGCGGTAGATTCCCCAGCATTGGACAAGTTTAAGATTTAGCTGGACAGGGTGCAGGGCCAACTTGTCTAGACAGTGGTTTTGCCAAGAAAGGTAGGATCAGATGATCCTTGGGGTGCCCTTCCGACCTGCTATTCTGTATTTGACATAAACTTCTGCATACAAGAAGTTTATGTCAAATAAACTTTCACACAAAACACATCAAACTTTTCACAATAACAACTTATCTCTCATTCATCAAAGTTTTCCTGTCATGGTGAGCCAGCAGCATATTCCTCGAACTGATCTTCCTAACAACGTTCATTAAACTCCTTGAAATATTAATATTGGAAAAGAACCACTGTGCTGCTTTATAAAGATTTGCAAAATGTGTAATCAGCCCTCAAAGAAAAGTCACACAATAGATGCTCTCTGAAAAGCATTAAGTACATATATTCCTTCTGTTTCAAGGAAGCAATATAAAAACCTTCTACTGTTTATTCAAATAAAGCCACACGTTACGGGTTTACTTCTCTACTCCTGCCCAAACAATTGATGTTTTATCAGCTCTGTAATGTCTGATCTCTCTCCAAGTCACACAAGAGATCAGAGGATTCAACCTGTGTTATCCTTGTAAAATTGCATAGAAAATACAGCAGAGAACATGTATCTGTAAATCTCATTTAAACTGCACTTAACAAAGCACAAATATTTATTGTAAAGTGTAACAGACTACTAGGTAAATGAACTCCATATCTCTTTGTTGTTCACATCTAGTGATAACAAAGATATCAAATTCTGGAAGTCTACCAAAAAGGAACATTTTATTATGAACACGTATGATTTAAGCATTGCCAATAAATTCTGCATATTTAGTTATAGCTGACATTTATGATGTTACTTGAAGAATAATGAATGCCCTAACTTGAAATATGCACATGCCTTTAAGAAGTGAACCTAATGTCAAAGGAAGCTTTTAGTAACTTGCATATGAACAAATATTTTCTATCATCTAGGAAGGTTAATGAAATCACATTTGCTGAGATTTCTTTGCTACAGACAAATGTGACAGAAAAAGAGAGCATTTACTGTCCAGAAGATAACAGAGAAAGTAAATTATTATATGATAGTCCCTACATATCTTAACTGCTAGTACAATATTTTAATGTTTCTTTCATTGTATGCATTAGATAATGTGCAACACACTGAAGGAGTTATTTCTGAAGACTGTCATGGCATACTTGCATTTTAACCTTTTATGCAGAAACAATTACTGTATTAATCACTGTAAACAATTACTGTATTAATCCTGTTGTGCAAACTCAGTGGGGAAAATACTCGAAAACTACTCCACCATTTCAAATTCACCTCGTATTTCCTCAGACCTAGTTCACAGTCAATCACAAGACCCGCATTATAGAATAAATATCGAAGAAAAATTAGAAAACTTCATTTGGCACCCCTGAATTTCAGCCACGACAGTAACAGCCGGGGGGTTCTGCAGCAAACAATCACTTGCACATTTATTAAATACACTCCCCTAGTTCTCCCTCCTACCACGGGCTGATAATCCACTTGCAGCAGCCTCGGGCCAGTTCCAACCCAGCTCGATGTTCCTGCAGTTGACGTGCAAGTGCCCAAATAAAAACAAACTCCCCCACATGCACGGGGGTTTACGCTACAAAAAACAAGACTCATTGAAAAGTTTTCCGGGAGGTAGAAACCAACAGAGTTCCATTCAAGAAAACTGAGCGTTTCGGGCATCCCTCCAGCCCCTGCTGAACAGCTCTCTCTTTAGTAAAAAGAAGTTTCTTAAAACCCATCAGCCCAAAACTAACGTTAACTTAGGTGGAGCGAGGAGCAGGGGGTGAGAGAGAGGGAGAGAGAGGAACAAACGACAGTGATCTGCAGGGCAGAGGGACAGCTGCCACTCAAACAACGCCAACATTTGATCAATAATATCCCTCAAAACCTGGTATTTCTCTAGCACTTGGCAATCATTTTGTCGATAGAAAGCGGGAAGAACCAGAAGTGCCGAGCAGCTCAGAAAGCTGTGGTTTCTTTCTCTCGGAAAGGCTGCCAGGCGAGGAGGAGGTGGGGGGCTTTGGAAAAGGAACAAAATAACAAGGTAACCGACAGCTGAAGCAGTCTGGTTTGAGGTTTTGCTCTAATCAATAAGAACCGCTGTTTAATAATTGAGATTGCATAAAAAGCGAGCGAGCCTTCTGTCCTACAGCAAACGCATTATTATGATTTAGCACCCACGCAGAAATAAAGGGTTATATCGATTCTACAGAAGCGAGCTGAGAAACCCGCTAAGGGACTAACATTCTCCTCCATTCCTCTGGCAGGAGTTTCTGAGCGAGCAGACATCCAGCACAGACACACACAGCAGGCAGGAAAAGCTATGGAGTGGCGCTCATTCCTCCGAAAGTTTCTCCTTCAAGTTTCGGAGAAACCTACCTGCTCTCTGGAAATGCAAGGCAACGAGGGTCTCCTAAACATTTTGCAGCTGCCGTAGTAGCTGGCCGAAGTTTCCCCTAAGGACACGCAGCTAGATCTCCTCCTGGGTCTGATCACAGGCACTTTTTCCTCCACGCCGGGGAGCCGTGGGTGGCGGTGATGCTGGTGGTGCGCTCCTCGGCTCTGCGCCGAGAAGATGCCGTGCTCGCCGCCGCACAGTGCCAGGAGGCAGCCTGCCACCCCCACCGTGCCGGCCAGCAGCGGCCCGAGCGCCGGGGGCAGCGCCTGGAGGCTGCTGAGCGACACCAGCCACACCAGGCTGCAGAGCGCCAAGACGAGGAGGCTCCGCCGCAATTTCAGCGAGCTCTGCAGCAGGGTCAGCGCCGCCACCGAGACCAGCACGGTCAGGAGCCTTCCTAGGAACATCTGCGGCTCCTCTTCGCGCCCCTCGGCGGGCGGCAGCCACTGCAGCGCCACGAAGTCCCCCGAGTAGCAGCACAGGGGCAGCGCCAGCAGCCACCAGCGGGTCGCGCCGCCGCCGGGCTCCCCGCGCCGGCCGCCGGCCAGGTAGCAGGTGAGGAAGAAGAAGGCACAGGCGATGCTGAAGAGGGGACTGAGGCAGCGGGACAGGCACAGCAAGGCGTGCAGCGGCCCCGGGCTCCGCCAGCCGCTCCCGTCCTGCTGGCCCCGGGCGCTGCCCCGGCCGGGAAAGGCCAGGAGCGAGAGGACAGCGGCGGCCAGGACGCCCAGGGCGAGCCGAGCCCGGGAGGAGGAGGCGGTAGGAAACAGCAGCAAGGAGAGGAAGCTCTTCGGGGGGTCCTGCCGCAGCGGGGTCGCGCAGCTCTTCACGTATCCGTTCCGCAGGCTCTCCGCGCTGCCGGGCAGAGCCGCCGGGCTGGCCGCCCCGCCGTCCGGCTGCGGGCAGGGCTGCGGGGCTCTGCCGGCCCCGGCGGGGGAGGCGGCCGCCGCCGCAGCTTCTCGCTCTTCCCTCATGGTGGTCGGGGACGCGGGAGGGGGAGGACGGCGGAGCGGCGCCGGTCGCCTAGCTGTGTCCCGGCCGCGCCTCCCGCATCCCCTCAGGAGCAGGGCGCCGGGCTGAGCCGCCGCTCGTCCCCCGCGGGCAGCGGCGGCCGCGGCATGGTGGGCGAGGAGGGCGGAAAGAGAGAAAAGGTAAAAGTCTGTCTCGCCCGCTCGCGTTCCCCGCGCGGCTCGNGGCCGGGCCGGCCGGCGCTCGCTGCCGCCTCCCCGCGCCCAGCGGCGGCACGGCCGAGCGGCGGGGGTGGGATGAGGCGGGAACGGGAACGGGAACGGCCCCGCCGGCCCTCCCTGCCGCCCGCCTTCCCGCCCGCCTTCCCTCCTTCCCCCGGGCCCCGGCAGCCGCACTTCCCGCGATCTTTTTCAAAATATAAACCTCTGTCTATGTGTGTGTGTGTGTGTGCCCGGCCGCCCCGGGCAGCGTGCGGGGATCGGGCCGGATCGCAGCGAGGGACAGCGGGGAAGCGATGGAGGGGCAGCACCGCCGAGCTGGCGCGACTCGCTGCTTTATCTTGTCCATTAGCTTCGAGATGCCGCGGAAAACTCCGCCTGGAAAGCATACGCAAAGTATCGAAATATTTTCTCTCTGAGGAGCATCACTTTTTCCTCTTAATTTTTTATTTTTTAGCACCCGAGAAGTAAGTACGGATTAGAGTAATTTTTTTTTTTTTTTTTTTTTAAGCCCCCGTTAACTAAGTTGCAGACTAGACCGCATTGCACGACCAGGTTTATTTGCACAGCTAATCCCTTTGGAATGGATCAAAATAATAATTTTGGAACGGACCGTTGGAAGTGTTTAGACTGCTGTAAGGGAAAATAGGCAGCTAATGGGATTTTGAGTAATGCCTTTGCTTATTCATTCTATTTGTTTGTTTCCGGAAAAGTAACTGCTACGCACTTGTGAAATTTACTAGAATTGTGCATGTTTACCTTGTCGCTTAGAACAAAGGTCCTTTGAGCCATGTTTCCACATACTATTGTGCTGCTTTACTTACACTGGTTCAGAAATCAGTTCGGGTAAGTCAGTGGTTGCACCTTTTGCTTTTTTATCGGAACAAGGAACTCTCGAAATTTTTTGGTGCCGTTGCTGGTGATTCCCTCCCTCTGAGCAGCCCCCGAGGAGCAGCAGGTTTGGGGAAGCTAGGGGGTGGCAGGAAGTGCTGCTGCAGGACACGGGCCTGAAAACCGGCTGTGTACAGAAAGCATCGAGAGTGATTCCTGACTGAAAATGCAGCGTGCACTGGCAAATAGAGTCAGTCCTTTACACGGGATGGAAATAAGTAATGAATTCTTTTTTGAAAGGCAGATCAATCTGTGGAATTTTAATACCATGGAACGGACCATTCCTCTGTTAGAAATACTCCTACACCCTTTTCCTCCCAAAAAACAAAACAAAAATTCTGTCCTGACTTTGTACATTTAACAAAGATTCTGTTTCGTCATATTGGTCCTAACAAGTTTTTGAAAAGGGAAAATGTGAAGTTCCTTTGGGATTAAATTCTTACATTTAACTGTATTCATGTTAGTGCTTCTAATTGGACCACAATCAAATGCACACATAAATGTTCCCAAGGCTGAGGTATACCTTGCTATAATTCCTATCCTTTCTTTTTTTTAAATTCCCTTGAATTAATCTATAAATAAATATATTCCAGAAATAATTAGCTGGTGTAGTCTTCATTAAAACACATTTGGGTATATTTGTCTATAGCAGTGGAGACCAGAAAGTGCCTAAGGAAGACTACAGAGATAGGACATCATATGATCCCTAAATACCATGAATGCAACCATCTGTGGCTTCAGCACTTTCTGAATCACAAGTGGTGTCTTATCCTAGAGAGTTCTTAGTGGGTTTTTAATCCACAGATTTGCTCAGTCTTTTTTCTTTAAGCCCACAGGGGTTTTTAGCATCTGCAGAGTAGTACACGAAAAGGTCCTAACTCAATGCAACTTGACTATGTGTTGTGTGAAATGTGATAGTTTTTTTCAAATTTCCTCTCTGTCTTAGTTGATATTCTCATTTAGATATAAACAATAAACTGTTGCCCTCTAGTCACCTCCCCTCTTCAATTCCTGATTTTGTATCTTTCCTCAGCCTTGTATTTCTTTTCTAAGCTGAAGAGTTTTGGCGCTTTTTTTTTTTTTTTTGAGCACCACTATATGCTTTTGGAGCAGAGGAGAGCAGGAGTTACACCCAGAATTCAAAGACACAAGCGCAGTTGAAATGGCTTCTTTCCTTATAATTCCTGTCTCTCGTTTGTTTTGCTTTGCTAGGGAAATGAGAAAGCAGATAAACTAAGCATTGTTGAAAGTTGTTCTGTTGAGCATTGAACATCTTTCACTGCATTAGATCCCAGGCTCTATCTTCTGATTGTGAACACCTACATCCACTAGATAATTTTATAGGTAAGATTAGGAGTTTTTTCCGTGTTTACATTACAGTTATCTACAGTAAATTTCACCTGCCTATGAACTCAGGATTGTGAGGCTGTAAGCAGATTCCCTCAGACAGTTCTATCTTCACCACTCTCAGTAGCTTTGTATTGTCAGTATACTTTACCACCTTACTATCTGTTTTCAGATCATCTATCATTAATTAATTAGGTTTTATTTCAGTGATATGTGTGCTCAAGAAATGTATACATTCCAAAATATCGTGGAAATACATTTGGTCTTTAGTAATGTCTCTGTTGCCTAACAACACTCTTTCTAGTACATTACAGGACTCCTGTCTTGAAAAGTTTCCAATCTAATTATGAAGAATTTCAGTATAAAGAAAACTTGGTTTGGGTAGTTTAGTGTCTATTGTAAATTAGAAGAGCATTTGCTAAATTGCTTCTTGCAACAGAATTTTTAGAATAAAGAAATAACTTTTCATTAGGTATTTCTTAAACAATTACAGAAAAACATATTGTTTCGTTAAAATTGGAGTGAAGAAATTTATTTCAGGGGAACTTTTTCTGTCATCTTCCAGTTTCACTACCAAAAAGGGGGTAGCTCAGCGATTTGAGTCAGGTTGGCTGTCTCTGACTATCTAATAATAATGAATAATAATATAATTAAATATTCATTTTAATTGGTGATAAACAAGATTTTCCAAGCTAAATCTGTTTCATCAGTAGCTTCCCTGTCTTTATCCTGAGGCAACTTTCTTGTTCCTGCTTTTTTTATTTTCTCCCCTGTCCTCCTGAGAGGAGGGGATGAGCCAATGCCTCGGTGGAAGTCTGGCTGCCAGCAAGGGCCAAGCCACCCCAATAACCTGGGAGATCTGATCAGGAATTTACTACTAGTTCTTAGCTTTTCATTGCGAAGACTGACCCTGCTGCCATCACTGTGTTTTAATCATTTTCATTTCTTTGGTCAAACTCAAAACCAGACTTAATTTTAAAGTGGAATTCTTCATGGATGAGACTATGATGAATGTGGTGTTTATACCCACAGCATACTGGCAGTAGAGTAGAACAACTCAGAACTGATTTGGCAATAAAGACTTGTTTTTTCTTTACTAAATCTATACTAGCAAAATTCGTAAGGTGGTGATATCTGTCTCTATAGAGCAAAATATTTATTGACTTTATTGCCAATTTAATGTACTTTGTCAAGTTTTGTTGGTTAGTTTCTACCGATCCTGAGACAGTTGAGGTAACTTTTGCTTCCTAGGTGATTAAACTTGCCAACACTTAAAATCAGATTTTGGGAAGATGGGTGTACATGACTTTGTAATTTATTTCTGAAAAGCATAATAATGATTAATACTTCATATAGAAATTATAATATTTAACATAAGAATATGAACCAAAAGCAGTCATGAAACAGTTAATTGAAATATCCTAAACCTATTTTTATAGCTTTGTTCTGAGGGTTTGTTGTTTGGGGTTTTTTTGGCTAAGGAAATGGCGACTATTTATTTATCCAGCTACCTCCACATTTTCCACTCCCATTACTCTCGTTACTCCCAGTGATCCCTACAGTGATAAGTGGTCAATAACCCTCGTACAGGGTGAAATACAGGAGTCTTACAGACTTGCCTGTTATTCATCACAGTGGTAGAACCACTGCAACAACACAGTGATATTTTGCTAAAAGCACACATTTTTCCAAATAGGTTATTACACACGCGGAATAAAATGCTTTCTTAAAAACCGACTGCGTCTTTTTCCGCCTAAAAAGTTGCTTTTGTTTGGTTTTTTCCTTAATTTGGTGAAAGATACACAATAAAAAAGGAAACTCAGAGGAAATGCCAAAACTACCAGCTGGTAGTGCTTCTGTGTGAATGTCCCATTTACACACTCAAACTTGCTCCTAGAGACCTTCTAAGCCATAGCTTCCCCTAGGTTAGCCATAGGTTCCCAGCAATTTTTTCCTCTAGAAGATGAAGTTTTTAATGACGTTCACGTTCCAGAAAGTTGACAGTTTTTTAGGCATAGAAGTTGTTTTTCATGAAGTTCACATTCTGGATAGTTGAAAGTTTTTTAGGCATAGATGAAGTTTTTTGTAATGTTCATGTTCCAGAATGTTGACAGTTTTTTAGGCATAAGGTTTTGCCCATGTACTCTTCTCAGCCCCTATTTGTTGCTTTTGAGAGAAGCCCATTTGAATAAAATTTACTTCTTAAACATATTGCTGTGTTATTTTTTTGATATTCTATCTGAGAAGTGACAGAGTCATTCCATGGTTTTGCACGGGAGCTCCAGCCCAGCCAGAATGGAGAGCCTGAGTGTAACAACAGGATTTGAAAGAGTGTTGAGGGCAGCTGGAAAGAAGATGGTGGGCAATGTCCTCCTGCCTCCATCTTCCAAGGAAGCTTTCCTTGGATCCCTGTCTGCCCTGTGCAGGGAGGTGTGTGGGTGACCCCAGAAGGTGTTTGCAGGACTCTGGAGCACTAGAGAAGGAGCGGGGGCATCCCTGGGTGCTGCAAGAGACGCCTGTAGAGTCCATCCCTGGGGCCCAGGCAAGGGTTGCATTCAGGCAGCCAAATGCATCCAGGAGCTTCTCAGGCTCTGCCAGGGATCAGTGCAGTGAGGCCCTGTTCATTTCCATATCTTTGTATTTTCTTTGTATTTACCATGGTGACCCTCAGAATGTCATTAGAAATCATTTTCCCTAAAAAGCACCCCTAGCTTATTTTGGTTGTAGGAATTAACCAGGTGTACTCCCCGATTAAATGGCTTCCCCATGACTTATTTTGCATTTTGCTCCTTTACACCACCATCAAGCACCTCTGTGAAATAAAGATCCTTCATTGGAAGCAGTGCCGTCTTGCTGTTTTCTGAGCAATGCTAACTTTGATTGCTTATCCATTCCTACAAATCCAATAGGGCAAAAACCTACAAATCAGATACACAATTTCACAAGCTGTTCCCTCAACTCTTACGCATCAGTTTCTTTATTGGCCGTGTTCTGAAGTGATTCCAAACCAGCACAGAAAACAAATGGAAGAAGAAACGCAGACAATCAGCAGTTGACAGCACCTGCTGATGGGGGATATGGCAGTGCCTGGGCTGAGCACTGAGCACACATCCCCTGCAATGCTCTGCCAGCTGAGAGGTGAGTTGGAGCTGGGGAGTTCACAGCTGAGGGGAGAAATGCAGCCTCCTCCTCTTCCAAATGTCATATTTTGCTGGTGTCTTCTGCCTGGCTCTCTTCGGCAAGCTGTACTGCAGGCACAGCAGCATCAGGTCTCGATTGTGCCTTAGCAGCCGCAGCAGCTCCCTGGGGCAGCCGTGTCCCTCGCAGCAGCATGGTTTTGGAGACATGGAGGGGCTCTGATGCTTCTTCTGGAAGACACAGCACAGGGCGAGGATGGGGCTGAGCCCTCTTGGGATGCCTTTGGGCACCCTGGGAGAGATTCTGACTCAGCTGGGCTGCCCTGTAGAGACGCTGCAGCAAGAAGGGCTCCAGCCAGCTCAGCCTGGTGTTCCTGGGGTTCAGGCCCTGGGCCCTATTACCGTCCTTGCCTCGGGGCCTTGGGCAAAGCTCTGTCCAAGAGGCCCAGGACCCTCTGGGGTCTGCCCAGCTTTGTCCACCATGGGGGCTCTCACACTTTGCCCGACACAGGCCTGACCCAGGCTGGCTGCCTCCCAGCCCCCGCCCCAGTCCCACCTGTCCGATGCCCCTGCCTCACCTCTCCCCAGCTTTTCCAGATCCTCCTGCGAAAGCAGCATCGGAGGATCATCGCTGTCACCAGCAGCTCCAGCAGTAAGCCGCCCAAAGAGACCAACACCATGGCCCACAAGGGAACTGGTGCAGTGTCCATGTCCTGCTCCTCCAGCTCCTCAGGAGGTGCAGCTGAGATGCGCATGACCCTCTCAGGACAGCTGGACTGGCTGAGGGGTTGGAACAGCATCAGGAGCAAGTAGGCTTGCAGAAGCCACACGGGCCATTTGCTAGCCATGGTGCTGTTGTGGAACAAGGTGGCACCACAGCACAGGCTCTGGACGTCTTGCTACGCTGACTTCTGCTTGAGCTCTGGGCACAGCAACGGGCTGGGGACAGTTCCCAGCCACCGTGCTGGCCCCAGAGGCTGCGATGTCACAGAACCATGGAATCTATTGGCAGCTAAAAGCACCCTGAGGTCGTCGAGTCCAACCCGGACACATCCCCACCGTGGCAAATCCAGCAGAGCACTAGGTGACACACCCATGCTTTCTTTGAACACCTCCCACCATGACTCCACCACCACCCTGGGCAGCCCTTTCCAATGTCTAACGCCACTCTGTGGGCAGAAGTTCTTCCTAATCTCCAACCCAAACTTCCCTTGGCGCAGCTTAAAATCCTTGTTGACATCAGATCTGTCTTGTCCTTGCCCATCTCTGAGACTTCCTAATGTAGTGCTGCCATTCCAATCAGTTTCTCACCATATGGACAACGTTTATATCTGTTTAATAACTTTGGACATACTTGCCCAGCTCTTCACTTCATGAAACCTTTTTGTGCTTTCTTTTGTATCAGCACAGAATGGTTAGTTAAATTCTAGCAAGTCCTCTTTAAAATTTCTCTTCAAGCATTTCATACTGTTATGCACCAAGTTAATAACAGACAGATCTAATTTTTATTGTATGTAAACATGCCCTGACTGTAGTCCTTGCCCTTTTTTCATGGGGAAAGAAATTACCAATTTGGTACCTAATTTGGAAACTTTCCCAGAGTAATGTTACAGGAAATTGTGAGACACATCAGTGCTTTCTAGAGTCTCCTTTTTGGTTTTCGCATCATAAGCTGTGATCATTTGTGTAGAAAGTCTTGTGTATGATCAAAGAATCAGTAAATTGATGCCTTGTTCAGGGAATAATATTCTATTTCCTGACTTCTGGTGAGGTATAGAGCATAGGTAAAAAAAAGGTGGGAAGAGAGGACTTATTTTGTGTGCGAGCTCTAAGTTAAAAGTTACTGCTTTTTTTTCATTCATATCCGTTAGGAATTTGATGGCCAAATACCATGTTTTGAATTAGCTTTTCTTCTAATATTAGTGTTTGAGAAATTAATTTGTCGGTTAATTTAAAGACAGTTAGGATTACACAGGCAGTAATTGTCTGTGTGTACCTGAACTTTTTTATCAGTTGTGCATCAGATGCTTGAATTAAGACACAGCTTTATTACAACATAATCAGTTAGCAAAAAAACCCCAACCAAACAAGAAACTAAAGGAATATTATGCCTCCAGAAAACCCATGCAAGTGCGGATCACTTAGGGAAACCAAAAGTTTTGACCAAAGTTGAATGTTGGGAGAAACACCAGCATTGAGCCTTATCTTCCTAAGGTCATGTTGTGGCAATCACTGTGGTTACTCTGTAGAAACACGTGCTGCAGCCAGCAACTGGAGCTGCTTGGATCACCTCCTGTTTTTCCATGTGCTACGTGCTCCCTTTTAAACGCAGCCTGTATCAGCTGCTAAGGTGTTTGTATGTCTGCAGTGCTAAAGACTGAGAGAGCTGAGGTGGTTTGTAGGCAGACATAATGGGAACAAGCTCCTCCTGAAGGATATGGCAAAATGCAGTTACTGGAGGAATTACAAATATACAGGTGAAAGAGGCTTCTTGTGCAAGTGTATCACTAAGCACTATATCAGTATTCTTGCAATTAGGTGTGGTTAATCTACCTGTCATGTCTGAGGGTGGCAAAGAGAGATTCAGTCGCATTCCACATTAAGCAAAGCAGTCAGTTTCAAAGTAGGTCACCACATTTTGATCTTCATCACGTGACAGCAAAGAGCAAGTTACTGCAAATAGCATCTTCTAGTTGAATTTGTCAAAAAACAGGCCCACAGGAAAGAAAACTGGAAATGAGTAATGAAAATAAGTAGTTTCTTGCATGGTAAGGTGTCTTTAATGGATGCAGTTCTTGTTAGCTTAAAAAGTATGGGCAATGGCACTGGAAAGATGGATGCAGTTCTTGTTAGCTTAAAAAGTATGGGCAATGGCACTGGAAAGATGGAGCTGCTATGGAAGGCCATGGTTAGATGATACTTCCCATGTCTGGTGAAGGAAAAATATCCATGAGATGATCTTTGACAAACTATCAGTGAGTAGCAGAAATATCGTATCAAGTTAGTGAAACACTAACTCTCTTTAGAAACTACAAGGACACAAATCTTTGGCTGTGCCCATATTTTTACAAAAAGAAGTAGCAGCATGTTGGTTTTTGATACTGTCTCCAGATGCTTCCACTATTTTATTTTTTAAGTCTAAGAAATCGTCATCCTCATCTGAACAAACTCAGACTCTTTGGAAATGGACCAACATGTGCATCTCCAAATAAGCACGTAGTGATGTGGACGTCTACAGCTGAAATGTGTTTTGATCATACCCAGGCTCTCACTTGGAAGGTGAAAATGTCAACATTGATTTTTAATGTTTTACAAACAGTATCTATTGATGCTGATGTGATTTTAGGCCACATATAATCTGCATATTCCTTCAAATAATATTAAAAGTCTAACACTTCATATTGGCTTTGTGGAAGGTTTCAATGGAATTCCATAACTTTTGAAAACATCTTTTCTTTTGCCATATATAATGTATAAATTAAAAAAAAAAAGAAAAAAATGAGAAGCTGTCCAGAAATTACACATTTACATAAATTAGGATGTCTTTGGCTTTCTTTTTTTCCAATGCACCATGAATTTGGATGTTTACATCCTAGTAAAAAATAAAGATAATGGCTTCTCATACTCAACAAATAGCAGTCAAAGTTCTGGCTTTAAGATATTTGAGGATTATCTGATTACATATGGTACTAATTTTTTTACATGAAATTACGTAGAGAGTAGTAGTGTAGTTTTGGGGGTTTTTTAAACAATAAAAATGCAGAAATTCATCAAATATTACCAGATTTCACTTTTTCACCCTCAAGTACAATTTGTCATTCTATAAGTGAAACTGGAAGCTAATAATAAAACAGAAGGTAAGTGCCTTTCTTCATATGTAACATTTCCATAAAAAGTTTATTTTATGCTGAATCATGCTTTATTATAAAATCTGCACCTTCAGTGAAATAGTATTAAACTTAAGAATATGTACTAATATTTCAATGTCAATTCAGTCCTTAACTAGCTAATTGAAATTTCTGTCTTGAATTGAAATAGAAGCATTTTATGGACTCTGCTTATTAATAGAGTTAAAGATTAAATCTAACTAGGGAGCTAGTTTGATTTTTCAGAGAAGTCTAACTTAATGCATGAGCATCAGATGCATAAATATATTCTGAAAAAGATCTAAATCAGTCTGAATCAAGTCACTTATTGGGAAGGAGAGAGGAGAAAAAAATGAGCTAAATCTTTCAGTGAGCTTCCCTCATTTCCACGTCTTTCAGATACCCATTTTGTTGACCTTAAAACATTAAGACAGGTCCTTGTTAATTAACATTCATTTAAGTTCTGTTGAATTGCTAAAATTGCATTATATTGTCAGCAGGCATAAAATAACCCAGTAAAGAAATTTGCTGAATTATACCTCTTCAGGGTCTGGCCTGTTTCAGCACATGCTTGAGTATAATATTAACTGTTTTTCTTGGCTGGATTATTCCATTCAGTTTTGTGCATGAAAATTTTACAGGCCTTAATGAATTTAGAAATTCATTGCACCTTAATGCTTTCTTATGGTAAGTACTGGAAAAGCTTGGACCTTGAAGAAAATAGCATACACTTAGTAATTATTTTGCTCATAGTTCAAAAAAAGTGGAACCTTCGACTTGAAGTATCAGGCTGCAGATGTCTGAATAATAGTGGAAATATGTACAGCATCTTACCTCTTGAATAAAAAAATCTGGACTCTCAAGCCTTTTTGTCTTCCCTACTCTTTGGAAATTAATTTCGTTTTAACATTCAAAGCAGCAAAGGTCTAACAAGACTGTCTGTGTAAGCAAATCTCAAGAACAAAACATGTTCCAAAGAAGGAGAAATGTTACAGAATCCTATAATTGTGACTTGGTAATTATATCTGCTGGAGATTCCACATCAGATTAAAAAACCAGCAAAATTAGGCAATTAAGCTAAGTAGCTCATTAATGTGGAAGTATTTTGTCATTCTAATCACAGAAGGAATTCATCTGAGTAAAAAAGCAGACAGGAATAAATTGTGGTAGGAGACAGAAATTGTCTGGTTTTAAAATTATAAATCTATGTGGTTTATGTCTGTCTTCTAAAACGTAAGCACAGCACCTGCATTTCTTAGGTTAATATTATTTTTATTACTTATTAAGACCAAGTTGCTTATCATACATAACCTGAGCCTTCCATGCTGGTCAGGAAGCCAGCACATACAGTGAAAGTTTTCCAGTCTCAAACAACTTGGCTTAATAATCTTTCCTATTTAAGTCTACTTTTGTAACTAAAAATCAATTTCGTTCCTCATATAATGAAATGTTTTTGTAACTCCGATGGGTTTGCTGCTCTTGTCTCCTCTGTACAGCACAATGACACAACCCTCAATGTTTGTAAATAATCCTAATATATTTAGTTGTCAAAGGCAAACAAATGAAAGTAAAGCGGTGTTACAAGATCAAGTAACAGGGTAAGGGACTGGGTCATTTAACTCAGCTATTTTTGTACTCAAAATTAGTGCTTATCGCCCTAATGCATGATGTTAGTGCAAGAGGAAGGGAAGAGCTGGATGTGGAAATGTGTTTAAATACTTCCAAGATGTGTATTTTTGTCAGGTGATATTTTTAAAAAGTAGGATCTTTTAGAAAAGTGTTAACAACATGTCTGAACTGACTGCGTAAGTAAAAATGAGAGTATGCTATGGAAATTTTACAATTCTAAATCGAGATAATGGAAGTTATTAACTGCTGTTGACTAAATTTTATGTGCTTATTTATAGCTAAAATGGGCCCAGCATGCTGGTGTATAAAGTAATGATGTAGAAACAATCAGCTGTGTGCACCTATTGGAGATTTCTTGCAATGAAGGAATAACAATTGACCTGCAATAGCAAAAGCAGCACATTTAGAATTGTTTTTCTTTTGCTTCAGAGTTTTTGTGTTTGAATTTACAACCACATTTGAGGAAAGGACCTTGAAAGGAAGCAAACTGGACACAGCAATAAGTTTTTACCAGAGCTGATCAAGGAAACCCTGAGGCTGACATTATGACATCTTTGCACTTATGCTCAATTAGTAATAACGAGCTAGCAATGAATGATGCTTAATATCACAAACTCAAACACTGTATCAGCCAAAAACTGTGTTTCAGTTTATATCATTAACAGTGTTCCTGGTTGCCATGTACTTGCAATATCATTTATACCATTCCATAATGTTTCCTGTTATGGTTGTTAAATTATGAGTGACCTAATCACTCTCTACAACTGCCTGAAAGGAGGGGGTCAGACTCTTCTGCCAGGCAACCAGCGACAAGATGAGAGGACACAGTCTTAAACTCTGCCAGGGCAGGTTCAGGTTGGACATGAGGAAAAATTTCTTCTCTGAAAGGGTTGTTAAACATTGCAATAGGCTGTCCAGGGGGGTGGTGGTGTCACCATCCCTGGAGGTGTTCAAGAAATGACTGGATGTGACACTCATGCCATGGTCTAGTTGACAAGGTGGTGATCAGTCAAAGATTGGACTTCAAAGTCCCAGAGGTTCTTTCCAATCTAAATGATTCTGTGACTACATAAGATTTTATGAAAGCATAGAAAAAACAATCCGAAGGGTTTTTTGTAACCTGAAAATCTGTCTACTTCAACCTTGATGGAATTTTATTTACATTTGGAAAAAATATTGTATCAACTGCAAATTATATGCAACCCATGTATCTTATTTTCTTATAACTATTAGCACAACAATTACCATGAACTGACTTACAGAGGTTTTTATTCAGTTAACATTCAAAAATTTTTTACAGAGCAATAGATATCACATAATAAATTTCACTGATACAGTATTCGCTAGCACTGACCTACAACAAAATGCAGTGCTATGTGTACGTGAGTATTTTTACTACTACATTAAAAATGTTATATTTACTACAATTAGAATGTTTATTAAACAGAAGTATTGTATTATGCCAATATACTGCTAGAGAGAAAAGCATAGTGAACAAACAATACAATAAGTAAATGAAGTGAACATGTACCTGTATTACCCTTTATTATTGTTTGCTTACTGATTTGTAAAAGTTGCTGGTTTGTAATCTGTTTTTCTGTGACTGCTGCTAATTGCAAAGACTCTAAAATTCATAATTACTGCTTAGTACCAACGTGTGCTTGGTAACAGTTTGAAAGTTTGTGATTCCTGGCCACTTTGCTATTTAGTACTTAATTATTATAGGGCTTATTGCATTGTAGTAGTTTCCTAAATACAGGTCTCCTAGACGTATGCAATCTTTGGGATTTAAAACACTACACACTACTTTCATTATTTGATGTTTAAAAATTACAAAAAACCTATGTACCAGGAAGTTACCAGAATAAAAAAGAAGCTCAGTGACATAATTTAGCTGAAATTGTTTACATCATGTATTCGAATTGCTGCTGTTAATTCTAAGGCACTTTTATATTAAAAAGTAATCACCACATGTCAGGTGGTAGTGTTAAATTCTGGGTCTAAACAAGACTTTATGATCTACAGTTTTGGACTTGACTTCTTGCTGTGAAGTTGTTTAAGTAGTTCTGATCATTAAATTATTATATATTTGGGATATTTGCTTTCTTTAATGCTGAAAGTGAGGAATACATCAGCTACACATAAATATGGTTTTGCTTTTATTTATTACCATGTCCCCTTTCCATGATTGATGCATTCCTTTAAGCAAGTTCTGAAAGGAATGAGGGAAGAAGGAAGAACAGCGTTCTGTTTTTAAGGGAAAGTTTAGTTAAATTTTCAGTGCTTTCTGATATATTAGAGGAAAAAAGGGAACAAATTTCCAGACTCAGTAGTTTAGGAGTTGTTAAAAGGCACATGAGACAGTTAGGGTGTTAACTGAAATCCTGGGATGTATCCTATTTAGTTACTTCCCTAGTCACGTGTCCTACACAAATAGGTCTATACCAAATCTAATGGTAATTAAAATACTGAAGTAATTCTCAGGTTTTGAGTTGAGAGGCCTGATCCTTTACTGCCTAGCCAAGTAAAAAGGCCTTAGAGAGGATAGGCAGGACTACTGCTTTAATATATATATATTCTTTATACCCGGACTTTAGACAATAGTTATCTATAAACAGGCTTCTGAAAGGTCTAGCTAAAAGCCTTTTTTTATATAGTAGATACAGGAATATCCTGACTTGGGACGTGAGTGAAATGAGCATATAATAAAAGGTAATAAGATTCCAGTTGCCACAGCAGTATCCACAAGTATGTGTGGTTTTGGTTTGTATTAACCTGAAACATAGAGAAACTATTTTTATAAATGGACATGATGGTTTAGAAGTTTAACTTATGTGAACCTTAGCCAATAGAATGGGACACTTCCCATGTATTGTTAATTGCTTAATCACCAGGAATAATTCACAAATGCAAATGTAAAATTTTTAGCTATGGAATGCAAACAATGTGTTCCAAGAGTCAAAAGTTGTTTCTTCTGATAAGAAATCTGCCATCTGTTTTTCCTCCTTCCCCACCTTCCCCCCCCAGCTTTTCACCTCATTTTTCCATATGGACAGGCTATAGGACTAACTGTTCATGTCTTACAAAGCTTTCTTGAGGATTAAGAGTAAGCTAAAGACACTTTGTTTGAATTAGGCAAAGATTCTGTCCTCTCTTTATCAGCTGATCTGTTTCTGTTCACCCTGAGGGCTTTATCTGTACCAGTGCTCCAGGCCAGGAAATCTTACTGATGGCAGCAGGGGAGGGCTCAAGAGTCAGCCACCTGTATCATGACAGTGGGACAATAAGCACAAACCTATTTCTACTAATTGCTCTGAAACGTCCACTGAATCAACGATTCCTCATTTCATACAGTGTGGAATGCTGACTCCCAACCTGGGAACATTTTCAGTTTTCTTACAGCTAAGAGGGTGTTGGCTACTGCTGGCATTTTTAGTCTTTGTTTGGGTTCTGCTTTGGTGTCTCGAGAGGTGCATTGATCTTGGCAATGGTTTCCTAATCTCAAATAATCATTCCCTTTACACTGATAGCCAGTATTTCTTGGCAACTTTCTCTTTATACCCACTGATGTCATTAGCACTAGCATGAGGAGCATTTCTTTGAGGTTTTTGGGTTCCTCAGGACCAAATAACAAAATACCTTATTAACCCACCAACACAACTAGAGAATTGCTCCTGAGCATTCTGTTTCGATCAGTATTCCAAAGACAAAACCACAAAGCTGGGACCTTCTGATTCCTGAACAAGACCTCGGTAGTAGATCAGCTCCATGATCATTGTGGCAATTGGAGAAGCTTGTCAGACCTGCAACATCACACTACCTGTTTTCCAGAGAGCCCTAACCCAGGCTATTGCCATGTTGTAGTGTACTTTAGGGAAAAGATCTCCCTTTGACCAACATCTTCAGCTCCACTCAGTACATCATAAGTACTTTCCAAGGCAACTTTCCTAAAAACTCAGGAGTTACTTGTGCTCCATAAAAGACTGGACTCTCCAGCCTCATTTCAGTTCCACATTTGGAACTACCTTGTGTGCTTCTCAAACTATATCCACACGATCTTTGACCATCTGGTGACCTTTATCAGATTACTGCCTAAAGATTTTTGCCAGAAGTTTGACACTCCAATTATTGAGGGTCATATATCATCTAGAACAATCCTGCAGGCCTCACTCAATGCAGCAGGGACAGCAGTCTGTGCTTTCACCTCCCCCTTATTTTTTAGGCAATTTTCTTGGCTTCCATGTTTCCAAGGTGAATAATGCCATTATACATATTATTATAAAGAGATTCTTTAGCATCTTTTCCAAAGGAGCTTTATGGCCCACAAAGGGGTGTGAGCTGGAGCATCATAGCAGAAGTAAGCAGAAGTGGTAGGAAATAACTTACTCCTCTACTGGTTGTTTTGTCCTTTTTTTGAAGTACAGACTTTTCCATGGATGAGTCTGAGTAACATTATTATTATAGCGTTCTCCTAACTACCCATTCTCCCTGGTCTTTGTAGCAGACTCTTGCTTTTTTGGCTAGAAGTTGTGTCTGGGTGACTTGAGACGGGAAGGAGGTATGCTGCCCTCTCCAGAAGTAAATATATCAGGTATCAGACACATTTGCTAGCAATCTGCCTGGGTTCTTGAATGAGCTGGAAAACAGATTAGGTCAGTCAAGCATCCATATCATATGCAGGAAGTCCATGCCAATGTTCTTGAGACTTTTCTACAGGAATGTGGCTAACCAAGACCTGTTCTTCCCATGGATGCTTTTTCCTCCAGAGTGGCTTTCAGACTCTTTTGAAATCAATTGTTAAAGGAGACAAATGCATTCATGTCCTTTTTTTTTGTTACTGCCCAGAGGGATTTTTTTTTCTCTCCAGAGAAATACCATAATTAATAGAGAACAAGTAAAAGCCAAACATATTTGGCCAAGTGGACTTAATTTTCCATGTGACACACAGGAAAGACCATTTTCTTTTCCTTGTACTAGTCAGGAATTCTGCTCTGTTTCCTGGATGGTGCTGGATTGCTCAATCAGCTCAATCTATTTGACAGTTCTTTCAGCTCTATTCTTCCAGGCTAGTACCTTCCTAGGTTTTGTTGCTACAACAGTAATTCTATCATGACGGGTGAGTTAATATTTTTTCCTCCTTTATCTGCTAGTTTTCAAGTAGGTTCTGAATATCATAGTTGTTTCCTCTGTCTCTCAACACTTTGGAGTGATCAGAAATGTCACTTGAGTTTTGAAGTACTTCTGAATATTCATCAGAGATCCTTCACAACTCAGCCTAATTGTAGAAGAGTATGCATTAAGAAAGAAAAAGTATGGAACAGCACATGCAAAGCTGGCTATATGCTTAAAAAGTTATCAATTATTTAAAGAAAAGACTTTAAAATGGTGATAATGCTTATGCAGCAGTGCAGATTAAGAAATGGTATTTCCTGAGCTGAGAAACATTCTATGAAATTCCCATTTGCTTCACTTTTCAGACATGAGCATATAATGAGTTCATCCCTGGCTAGAAACCAGAGAAAGTTGGTCAATTTGTAACCAATGCTCAAAAGTCTGCTAAAGGAGAGGTAAACCCCTCCTAAGAATGAAGCGTTGCTGTCATTTTACTGGTATACTAGAGCTGCACAATGCTGTGTTATTAAAAACTGTGTAAAAATACAAATGTGCATAACGAAGTTGTTATATGTCAATGCCTGACATATTTTAAAATTTCTTTCCTTCTTTGTGGCTAATCAGATTTAGGCCAAAACCCAGAAGACCATTCATTAATATGTTCCTGGAGGGTGATACTCAGTATCTAGATTAATCCTTTAAATGCGCTAGGCAGGTGCTATAACACAGAATTTGGAGATATAATCACGTAACTGTCATCTCTTAATAAAAGCAGAAATAAAACATATTTTATATACTTTCTTAATTTGATTTAAATTTGGCAGCACCAACTGCACGTTCAAGACCTTATTTAAACAGTGGCTATTCTGAAGTCAGTAAAATAAAAAATATTGGCAATGCTGTAAAGAGTGTAACTCAGAAACTGGATTTTAAAACTCAGGTTGAGTATATTCTGAACCAATGTTTAAGGAGTCTGATTTGCATTAAAAATACATATTGATGTCACTTTAGTAGAAAGCTACAATATGAAAGGGCAAGCTACATACCTGGGTGAAGCTTGGTAATTATTGATAGGGAAGCAGCATCAGGGAATACTTCAAATTGTATAAGTGATTTTTTGGATAAGATCCTAAACAAATTAACTTAATGTTTTGTTTGAGTGGTAAAAAGAGTATTTTTGTCTGAAACTAATCTAAATAACATGTGCTGAGTATTGTGTAAAGTTAATAGTGAGAATACAGAATTTGATAAAAGGAGCATTCTGTTCAAGAGGAGATTATTTTGTAACTTTCACCCTTGTGATTTTGTGCAATTTTAAAAGAAATACAAGTCCATTCAAATTCACTGTTCACTGTGAAACAAGAAGGTGCCCATGGCTTTCTGATAATTGTATTGATGTAACACATTTCAAATTGCATAACAAAAAATTGATAGCCTCTATTGTCCCTTCAAAATCCTAAGGGACATATTCAATTTCCAACCTGGAAAATATCTTCCTGTGCTTATTAAGTATTATAACACAGTCAAAAGGGTCTATACAAATGTAGAAATAGTCTTCTGATTTCACAGTCCATTCTTTTATTTATTTACTTATCTATTTTTAATTTCCCTATTCCAAGTATGAAACCTTCCATTTAGTAACAACTTTTGTCTGAATAATTATTATTCCCGTTCGCTTAATGATGTGATAAACACAGCTTAAAATTTTTTTCATGCAATGGAATCTGTTGTGAATGAGACATCTGTAGTCACAAATTTATTTGATACATACGTCTTAAAAATCCAAACCAGATGTGAAGATGTGTGACTCCCTAGTGTGACTCTATGGTGATATGCTAATAACTAATGCAGAGGTTTTTAGATACTTGCTACATTCAAGGCAGGGTTATATCAAGGTGGTCTGGAATTAATTTAGAGGCCTTTTGGCCCCTCACTGAATCCTTCCATGGACCAGGCATAGAAGCCAAGAGTTGTGCCAAATACTCTGGATTTAGAATTTTCCTTACATCAATGGAATTTTTTCATAATTTAAGCATGTATGATGCAGTGTCTGAGCTCTGTGATTTGTCAGAATTATCGCAGACAATGGACACAGCAGTGCCAGGAGCTCTCTCACATTTGTCAGGACAGGCTTAGATTTCTGCTTGCATTGTTGTTATTTCAGGAATACATGCAATAAGGATGACAGTGCCAAACAAAATTTGTACTATGAAAACTGGGATATGCATAACAGCAAAGCTGTTAAAATCCATGTAGCAAAATTAGGAGCTTGGCAAACAGTAGAAAAACCAGGCTGATGACAGCAGAATTTTTAAGACTAAAGCCTACTCAAACATCTATTTTTTCTGCACATTAATTCTCTATTGTAGTCTTTCCCAATCAGAAACTGAATCCACATTAAGAATAGACTGAGTTACTTTTTAAAAAATGTGGTCTACGAATACCAGAACCATTGCCTAATCAGTGACTGACTATTACAATGTTTAACCCTCCAACAGAACTTGAAAATGCCTGTAAAGAGAAATGTCACTTAAATCCTCATCATTTTGCCATGAATAATAAATCATTCCTAGGGCCTTTTATCTCCCTTCTTTTTTTTTTTTTT
>VZRM01008653.1:700924-756131 GCA_013397955.1 Grantiella picta
CGGGCTGTGGGGCTCGGGGAGGCTGCGGGCTGTGGGGCTCGGGGAGGCTGCCGGCTGTGGGACTCGGGCTTGCTCAGCCGGGCGGACGGACGGGGGCATTGAGGGAAGTTTGGCCTCATAGCTTCAAATGCCCGGCTCTGAGCTGGAAGTAGGAACCTGGGATATTAAGAGAGAAATATCCCTTAGCTGGCCGTAAATTTGTCGGGATTTTTCAGTAAATATTGTCAACACTCTGTATTACAGCTGTGCATCAGTAAAACGGTGCATTATTCCCAGGGCTCTGGTTCATCAGGTGCCCCCGTTCCTAAGGCTCCCCAGGGATGTAGGTGGCGAGCAGGCGTGGCTTTGTGTCTTCCTGGGCTCTATAAACTCTGAAGGTTTCATTTCCTTGGCTGCTGAGGCTCTGGGGCAGGCTGCCCAGAGCAGCTGTGGATGGATGTCCCGTGCCTGGCAGTGTGCAAGGCCAGGCTGGATGGAGCTCCAAGCAGCCTGGTCTAGCAGAAGGTGTTCCTGCCCCTGGCAGGGAGTTGGAATGAATTCGTATTTATGATCCCTTCCAACCCAAAGCATTCTGTGACTCACCACAGGTGACAGAAATTTTATTGGAGAGTTACAACAGCACCTACATCTGTGTCCGTGGGGACTCTCTCCAAGACCAAACTGATTTCACATCTTGCTGACTTGCAAGGAGGAAAACTTGGCAGTGGTTCTCCCTGCCATGTTTCAGCTCTGCATTTTAGGGGAGTTGTTTTTCGCTGCTGCTTTTCAGAGCCCAAAGTGCATTCAGCTGTCACACTTCAGAGACATGTTTGACCGTGGTTTTGGAAATTTCTCTAGCTCAGGTCTTTGTTTGAATGAAGACACCTGCCCTGCTTTTGCAATGGTCTACTTTGTGGTCTGTGTGAATTGTAGGTGAAGGTGCTGACTGCAGGGCTTTGAGGCAGGAATTCTGGGTAACAGCATGGGAAAAGTAAGCAAAAAGCTGCTGTTGAGGCAAGAAAACAATTGGGAAAGACCTCTGAGATCAAATCCAACCTTTGACTGATCACCACCTTTTCAACTAGAGCATGGCACTAAGTGCCACATCCAGTAATTTCTTGAACAAGTGGTTTATGTAGTTATTTGTAAACAACAAGCTTGAGTGAACTAGTCCTTAAAATACAAAATTCATAACAGAAAGAGGAATATTTTCTTAAACATTTGTATTACAGTTATTTTTTGGGGTAGTTCTTGTGGTACTGGTTGAGGTGAGTTGTTTTCTTGTGTGGAGAGAGGCAGCAGCCCAGGTTAGCACAACTTCCCTGCTCCTTGTTCAGTGTGAGGTTCTCTGGGTGCCCATTTGATGAGAAAAGGGAGTCTAAGCCTTCCAGAAAATTAATACCAAAAAAAGTTAATTTATTTTGACACAATTTCTGTAGAAAGTACAATTTTGTAATAAAAAGTAACAGTTCTCTTTGTGTACTTGTCAGTGTAGTTTCATAGCATTAGCCAAGCAAGCTCAAGCTTTAGCATTTTTCGTTACTTAAGAAACAAAATAAAAAGGTTTATTTGTTCCTAAATGTCTATTTTATAAAGAATAAACAAACATGAGAATGAGGATTGATAGAACAAAAAGGTTGATTTGATCCTAGATATCTATTATGTAAGGAAAAAACAAACATGAGAATGAGAATTGAGCTTAATAGCAAATGTTATTACTGGACTGCCAGGCACACAGCAGCTTTGATAGATCTGTAGGCTTCTTGTCCTTTTTCCCCATAAAAAGACTTGGTTTCCTCATTAGTGTCTGGTGGAGACAGTAGAGTTGAGCTAATCTGATGATCCCTGGCAGGTAAAATGCTTCTCTTTCCATCACATTGTTTTTTCTCCCATCCCTGGTTCCTGCTCTGTTGGATCTAGTGCTCATCCTCAAAGCTTCCTTCATAGACTGATTCAACTTGTTAATCAAGTCAAGAACTTTATCTTTTCTTTTTGTTTCTTTTTTCTGTGGAGTTTTTCAGCTGATATTGTAGCTTGAGTCATTCATCTGGAGGAGTGCAGGGAAGCTAATGGGAATACACAGCCAGGATCAGGGGATCTCCCTTCTATGAGGGAGAAGCTACTGCATCCATCTGGCTACAGTCAGATTCCTGTGCACTTCTCTTATTCCTCACTGTACCTAAAGTATTGGAAAGATTTTGTTCTTTTTTAGTTGTCCTTGGAAAATGTCATGCCCTTCATCTTTGTGGTGCTAGCAGGAATATTTTAGGGTAGCAGCAAAGCAAGAAGGCTTTTGAATGTAGCTTCTCAAGGAACCCAGCAATCCCTTCGAGCCATTAAGTCAGTTATTATAAAGTTTTTGTGTTTGTTAACAAAATCTGTTAACTTTGGAATGGCTTTGTTTGCTTGGTTTTTAGGTTGTCTGACATTTGTGTGAAAATTATTCATCCCTCGAGAGGACTTCTGTAACCAAGAGCCATGACTGCCGCAGAGAACGTGTGTTACACGTTAATCAATGTTCCCATGGATTCAGAGCCACCTTCTGAAATCAGCTTGAAAAATGACCTAGGCAAGTATTGGCAGTGGTTGAAGGATGCTCTATCTTACCTGAATTATTCTCTCATTGTGCCTTTCCTAGAATATTGTTTACATTCTATAAACTCAAACAGGTCAGTTTGCTGTTTATTTTCTGTTGATTTTTGAAACCTGTATGTTGCTCTGTTTGCTGTGTTTTGAGAAACTTCATGATATTATCATTTGTGCTTTGGTGTCCTCCACAGTCTGTACAAAGTTTGAACTCCTTTTTTGGTTTTTTTTGAGAGTTTAAGCCTTGGACTAAGGCAGATTTAAGCACTGGAATAAGCAACAAATTCTGTTGTCACTTGTTCCCTGCACTGGCAGAAACAGCAGTGTTAGTATCTTGTATATGTGTGACATCAGATGTAGTATCCTTGTATAAATTTAAGCATTAAAACAGCCTTGGAATTTGAACTCTTTCAATTCCAATATATTGATTTTAGACTTGAATCTAAATTCTATGCTTGTTTTTAAATATCTCTTGCTTCCTCTTTACCCTTTAATAGAAGTAAAGGCATGAATTTTATTGATATGTTCTATTTCACTCCTTCAGAGGGGTATGAGTCTTGTGACACTGAAGATCAATATTTCTGTTAAGCTGTGACATGTCAGCCTTCCTCACTTCATTTCTTCCTCCTCTAGAAAAAGGAGATGTCAAGATGAAGACAGAGGCCTTGAAGAAAGTAATCATTATGATTCTGAATGGTGAGAAACTGCCTGGGCTCCTGATGACCATCATACGTTTTGTGCTGCCTCTCCAAGACCATACCATCAAAAAGCTGCTGCTTGTCTTTTGGGAGATCGTGCCAAAGACCACTCCAGACGGCAGGCTCCTGCAGGAAATGATCCTCGTGTGCGATGCATACAGAAAGGTAGCCTCTTGTTTATTGCATTGGTTATGTTCTTCTGCTGGATCTTTCTAGAAGGTGTATCATTTTGCATTATTTCATAAACACAAACATGATTTATGCTCAGCATTTCCTTCCCAACAGTTATGTCTCAGTGCTTCAGAGCTGGAGAACTGTAGATAGGCAGCAGACCTACTACCAAGGAGGTTTTGTGTTCTTTTATTGTTACAACTTAACAGAAATTTAGTGCTCTTTGTTTCCCTGTCAGCAAGGGTCAAGGTGAGGGGTAACATAATGCCATCTTCAAGGTATCGTGGGGCAAGGCATGGCTCATAAAAGAACACTATTGTGTATTTGGGAAACTCCTTCATAAAGATATTAAGGGCCTTCAGCTTTGGGAATGGTTTGGAAGCAGATGGACTAATATGTACTAGAGGCTGGTATGCAGTGTGCAGGAATGCCCACAGGCTGAGCTTCTATAGCTGTGGTAATCAGAGGAAACAAATACGATCCAGAAACAAAACCCCACAGGTTTTGTACATTTTATTGTGCAAAAAGACATGATTTAAATACAGTGGGGTGGCAGTGTTGTAGGAGAGCATTTCATGAGAAGACAGTGAGGTGATGTTGTGGATGCTGGGAACTTGTACCATGGCAAAGCTGAGTGTGGGAGAAGGCTGGCAAGTGCATTCATCTGGAGAGCCTGGCATTTCAAATATGTTTCTTGCTGGTTTTAGGATCTTCAGCACCCAAACGAGTTTATCCGAGGCTCCACTCTCCGTTTCCTGTGCAAGCTGAAGGAAGCAGAGCTGCTGGAGCCCTTGATGCCAGCGATCCGCGCATGCCTGGAGCACCGGCACAGCTACGTGCGCAGGAACGCAGTGCTGGCCATCTACACCATCTACAGGTAAATGTAGAAGCAGTGCACAATCCTGCATGCATGAGACCAAGGCTGGCTTTAGTGAGCTGCATCATTTTGGAGAGCTCAAATATTTATCAATCCCTGCTGTGGGGGTTGGGATTTTTATGGTTGTTTGCCTCTCCTCCTCTATCTATTGGGCATCCTTGGGTTCTGCTCCTTACCAATAGCTCTTTTAACTATGATTTCTTCTTTTAAAGAAACTTTGAGCATCTTATACCTGATGCTCCTGAGTTGATCCATGATTTCTTGGTGAATGAGAAAGATGCAAGCTGCAAAAGAAATGCATTTATGATGCTAATTCATGCAGATCAGGTAAGGATACCTGCCCTCAAAGTCATTTGGTTTGAGAATTGTAAATGTGCTAGGTAACTAGGTAGTGGTTTGTTGATAGTATAAACTATTTGTATTCGTTAAAAAAACCATGTGCAATAGTGTTAATGCTTTTGTGGGATATTTGGTACTGGTAAAGTTAATGTCGCTCTTTAGTGCTCTCCTCATTTTAAAGGATAAAGGACTGTATTTGGGGAAGGTGTTGAAAAATGTGAGCATAACCACACTGAGAAGTGCTCCATTATCTACTGTTCTAAAGCTTTTATAGTTGTATGAGAAAGAAATTGCAGTTTCTGTTCAGTGTTTTGGATTATTTGCTCTACAGGCAATTGCTTTTTGTGCCTAATTACCATTAGTTTGTCTTTTTGCCCTCTATAGACAGGATGAATTACTTTGCTCTTCAGGTCCACCGTGTTTTCCTAAATTGTTGAAGGGTTGTGTAAAGGCTGTCTTGTATTTTGATTTTTAGGATGTGTTTTGATTTAAAATTCAACTGAGTGAGCAAACTCAGAATTATTTAAAATAATTTATCTTCTATTTGTGTAGGATCGAGCCTTGGATTATTTGAGTACTTGTATTGACCAAGTCCAGACCTTTGGTGACATACTGCAGTTGGTTATTGTTGAACTAATTTACAAGGTAAAAGGGAAATGTTGTGGCACGTTTAAAATAAATGCACTTGTAGAATTATATTAGACTGTTTTTCAAAAGGGGTAGAATGTTGCTGGAAAAGGCATTATAGCTGGCTTCTGATCCATGTCAGGAATATGTCATTGCTTAATGCAGCTGAATAAGATTTGTCTCTTTGATGAATGATAAAGAGCTCAAGTGTGCAGACTATAGAGCAATAAGTCGCACCTGATTTACTGTTCTGGGGACTGTATTATTAGACTGGTCCTCATAGGCATGAGCAGGGCATGTCTTACAGGAGCTGGTAGAGGCTCTGCCCTTCCTTTTGATCGGAGACTTTAAGACCCTGTAGCATTGCACAGAGTTGTGGAGAAATCTTTTGAAGAGCTGCTGTGATTCGATTTTTACAACTGTTAGTGACGCTTTTAATCACCAGGAAAGGTTGTTACTTTCAGCTTAATTTTCTCCTGGCTGTAAGATACTGAAGCAGGTGAGCTGTAGGATTTCTGTTTTCTTTTGTCTTTATGTGCCAACTCTCCATTGTTCTTTTATCAAGGTCTGTCACGCGAATCCATCGGAGAGAGCTCGGTTCATTCGCTGCATCTACAACCTGCTGCAGTCCTCGAGTCCTGCAGTGAAGTATGAGGCTGCAGGAACTCTGGTTACACTCTCCAGTGCACCCACAGCAATCAAGGTATGGAAGTGATGTTTTCAGCTCTGCAGTAGCATTCAGTGCACTGAAACAAACACTGTGTGCTGCATGTTGATACTTTGAAGGAGCAAAGGCTTTAGTATTAGGGGCTGTGCAACATTTCTCATGTAAAACACTGTCTTAAAGTATGTCTTAGAACTGGTCACAAAAAAGGACTGAGCAGACCCGGAGCTAGTGGAGTTCATGTCACTTTGGTAGGGCACAAGCTTGAATACTGTCCAGACTGCTGCACCAATCCTCAATCTACTTGGCCTAGTTAATAAAGCAGACTGCAGCTGAAGGTTTCAGAGAGTGGAGGAGGTTTTTTACTCATGAATATGACTCATTTCAGACCAGGGTCGAAGCATAAAGCAGTAAAGGTTTGTGTTAATTACTGATTTAGCTGGGGTTCTTGGTTTTCTGTTTGTACAGCTGATTATTTAAGAGATGGAATTTTGAATTTGTATGGAAATTTCAAAAACAGGTTATTCAAGTCTAGATTTAAAGCATTGTAAATAGTAGTTTCAAAAGGTCAGGGGGAGTATGAATTTCAAAGTTCTTGTTTAGGCATACTCATTTTTGTTGACTAGACATACTGTACATAGAAGCTGTCATTAAAACCATATCTAGATAGGCTAACACTGCCAACTCTTTTAAGTTGGTTTTCATGCCCTGTTGCATATTTCACAGCTGACCCAAAGCATGTCAGATAATCTATCTTATGTCTTTCTTTGAATTTGAAATCAAGTCTGTGTACTGTAAGCTGATGCTGTTGTAAGCCTTCCTGTGTGATTTTGGTAACATATTGATGGAGTCAATTGAAGAAGGACCAGAAAATTTTAAATTCTGTTTTCAGGTTTATTTCTGTGCGAACTCTGAGTGCTGCTTTAATAGTAAAATAGAAGGAGTTTTTCCTTGAATTTCAGAATTTTTCTAGTTTCTCCTCTTTATTACTCAAAAAATGATTTGGATCCTTTTAATTTTAGGCTGCTGCCCAATGCTACATAGATTTGATTATTAAAGAAAGTGATAATAATGTGAAACTGATTGTCTTGGATCGGTTGATTGAGTTGAAGGAGCATCCCTCCCACGAACGAGTGTTGCAGGTATGTGATCTGTCTCTCTTCCTGTAAGCCTTAGGAAAGAAAAGCCTTCAATAACAAAGCTTCCAGGTTTTTGCAGTGTATGGAGAAAAGTACTTCTGAAGTTTAAATTTAAGATTTAATGATGCAGCTGCATGGGAGACTTCTATGTAAATGTAGACTGTATTAAACGAACAGTGTGAAGTTCTATTGCCTGTTGCTTGTCAGTAGATCATATATTATGTATCCAGAAAAGCTTTGAAAATCATTGAGGACTGAAGATCAGAACTGTATGAAAAGGAAGTCATTTAAAACAGCAAAATACTTTGTTACTGTTTCAGGATCTAGTTATGGACATCCTCAGAGTGTTGAGTACTCCTGATCTAGAAGTGCGCAAAAAAACCCTTCAGCTGGCTCTGGATCTTGTGTCTTCAAGAAATGTGGAGGAGGTAAACTACATGTCCTCTCATTAGGCTATTTTCTTCCTTTTGAGAAATGTCACTTTTAAAAAATTTTATTTGATCTTCTCTGCAGCTTGTGATTGTTCTGAAGAAGGAAGTGATTAAAACTAATAATGTGACGGAGCATGAAGATACAGACAAGTACAGACAGCTTCTGGTTCGGACTCTGCACTCCTGTAGTGTTCGCTTCCCAGACATGGCTGGAAATGTTATTCCAGTGGTATACAAATGTTTCACTATATTTTCATTCAATGTGTTCTAGCTATACCCAACACCTGCAGAATGGCAGAAGTGTTCCTAATAGTGGTCTCATAGAAACCAACGCTATTTTTGATTCCTAAAGAAACATTAGACTTTTGATGCTGTAATTATTTGTCTTTTGAGACTGTTTTAAAATGTTTTTGAAGAATGTGAGCTAAGGAGAACCTTTACTTAAAAGTGCAATAATTTGTATCACTAGAAAAACAGTTTGGGATTATGATAATTGGTACTGCTTTGGAATGTATTTGGAATGTTGGTTGACTTCAGCTTTGTTTCATGGGACATACATAAACAGTTTTATTTTTCTGAAGATAGAAGGAAAGTGTTATTGTACAAAGTTCTCTGTGCTGCTGTTTTTGCTGATGTTCACCCTTCTGTGGTAGCTGATGGAGTTCCTGAGTGACAACAATGAAGCAGCAGCTGCTGATGTCCTGGAGTTTGTGCGGGAAGCGATCCAGAGATTTGATAACCTCAGACCTCTTATTGTTGAGAAGATGCTCGAAGTCTTTCACGCTATTAAATCTGTCAAGTGAGTCCAAAATATGATATCAAACAGACTTTGGAGCACCTGGTGGCTCATTTGCATTGAATTTATATTGTCATTAAATATGTACCAAAATCCGTGTGACCCACACAGAGAGTGACTGAAGCCAAGATATTTTAGGATAGAGGGTTTCTAGGTACAACTTTTTTCTTGCCTACTGTGCAAGAGATAAATTGGGTGTTTGTTGCATTGAATAAGGAAAATACATTCAATTTTAATTTCTATAATGCAATTGATAGTTGCATTATAGAATTTAAATTTCTTTATGGCCAACCATATTGCTTTATGGCCAACCATAAAGTAATACATCTGTTAAAACAGAGTTCCTAAGGGATTTACATTTGTAGGCAACTGGAAATACAGTACAATTATTAGAAAACCCAATCTAACATATACCAGGCTTTACAATCTATAAAGCTTTTTTAGTACCTTTCAGGGCTCTAAAAGCTTTGTTTGCTGGTGGATCTCTAAAGGTTAAGTCGTATGAGAACTTCTCTGTATCAGAACAGCGCTCTGTCATTCTCTAATACACAGAAAACTTTGAATCCCATCTCTATTGTAATCTCATTAAATGGGGAAAAAAACCCTCTGAAGCTTTGCTATTCTTTTCCTTATCTTCATTCTTGTTCTGGTTTGTCATTTTCTCCTGTATAAGGGGAAAATTAGTTTGTCTCAGTTAAATGAAGAATTTAGAGCTGACTTTATTCACATGCAGTAGAGTATTTCATTGTGATCACAATGAAATTTAATTTTGTGTATGTCAGGATTAACACAGATAGAAATAAATTCGTGCCAGAAAATATATCTAATTTGAGGTACTTGTTCATGAATTTACTGAAGCTGAAAGGATAATTGCTTTTGATTTAACCTGCTTTTGTAAGTTGTGTTCTTTTGAATTTGTCAAGACTGGCCTTTACCACCTGACCTGAAAATAAATCATTTCTCTTGGTGCTAGTGTGTGTATAACGTGAAAGAGTGATTTAAGTTATTGTTCTTGTTTTAGGATTTATCGAGGAGCATTATGGATCCTTGGAGAATATTGCAGCACAAAGGAGGATATACAAAGTGTAATGACAGAGGTTCGCAGATCACTCGGAGAGGTGTGTGTATTTTGGGTTTTTTGTGTTTATTGGCTCTTTGTGGATTTTCCTGCCATTGTACAGTGGTTTTTCTAAGAAAAAGATACTTTAGAAAGATCAAGTAAGATGCAACAGTGTTTTGAGGACTTGTGATGTGTAATGGCATGTGCACAGGAAATCTTAGGTAAAAAGAAGTCAGGGCTTTGCATTTGTTAATCATTTTTTTAAAGTAGCATATCTGAGCTGAGAATAAGTGATATCTGTTGAGAGGAAAGTTGAGAAATTCCTTATTTCAAAAAATTATGGCAGCAATTTAATTATATCTGGTAGCAAAGAAAGAGTGCTTTAAGTCTGGCTTGTTCTGAGAGAAAGACTTCTCTGAGAAAACCTAAATCATCAATGTGGGCTTTACTACATGTGTAGGAAGCTTCTGTATGTATTTTATCTTCTGGTTATCCTCTCAAATTCTCCCCAAACTGTTGCACTGTAGCTGACCTTTTGCTTATAAAAACTTCAGTAATGCAGATAATTTTTATTAAAGCCTTCTGCATGACAAATCTTATCTTTTATTTTAATTGTAACAATTGTTTTCTGCTCATTTCTAGATCCCAATAGTAGAATCTGAAATCAAGAAAGAAGCTGGTGAACTCAAACCTGAAGAAGAGGTGTCTGTGGGTCCAGCCCAAAAATTAGTGACAGAAATGGGCACTTACGCAACACAGAGTGCTCTTAGCAGTTCCCGACCTGCCAAAAAGGAAGAAGACAGGTATTTGTGATTTCATACTAGGCCAGGACTGTCATGGTTAATTTTTATCTTTTTTTTAATTTGAGTGTTATTATCACTCATACAGTGTTCAGTGATTGAGGGAATTTCCTGTTTTAAGGTATTATCCCAACTAGATAGTATCCAGTAGGAAGTTGCCCAATTCCTTAGGATTTGTAATCAAAGCTTACTGTATAAATAAGAACTTTATTAATTATCACAGCCTAAATTCTAGTTAATTTTTTACATGTAAAGCTCTCTCTCAGTTTTAGTTGGATACAGAGATGTCTTTAGATTAAAACGTTTTCTTCCCTTTATATCATCTTGGACTACTTAATACTTGCTGTAGTTAATTTTGTTGGTAGCTAGAACAATTGATGTATTTCCTTAGTTAATGCAGGTGGATCTTCATCTTGACAAGTCATCACCATCTCAGAGCTTGAGTGAAATTATTAGACATTACACCTCTCTCTCCCCAGTCCATGTGGCAATGACTGCATGGCTTGTGAAAATATCTGTATCTGGAAAATTACTTTGAAAGGGAAAAAGCAACCTTGTGAGGTGTTTCAAGCTTGTTTTGCTTGTACAGTATCAAGAGAAGTAGGCTGAAGAGTGTCATCCAAAAGTAGTTTTCTGAGGCTCATTTGTCTTTGCAGACCTCCCTTACGAGGATTCCTGCTGGATGGAGATTTCTTTGTTGCAGCATCCCTTGCTACAACTTTAACCAAGATTGCTTTGCGTTATGTGTCCCTAGTTCAGGAAAAGAAGAAACAAAATGTGAGTCATCTCTTGTGTTTTCACATTCAAGGAAGAGCTGCTTGTTGCCTCTTTTCTTCTAAACAAATGCAAAATGGGTTAAGTCCAAAGTGAAGTGCCAGTTATGTGGTTAGATAGTAATGGTAATTTGGGTCACAAACAGGACATGCTGCTTTCCAGCCATTCTATCTAGACAATCTCTAAATCATTCTGCTTGGTTTCAGATAACAAGTGCTAAAAAACTAAGTAATCTGTTCAGAGATGTTATGATTTGAATAATAGGCACCTTTTTTAAAATAAGTCAGAAATAAACGTTTCTGTAAAGCTATGGAGAATGCAATAACTCTCTTCCATTCTCTTTTCTTTGTCCTCCTCCTCAGTCCTTCAATGCTGAAGCTATGCTGCTGATGGCCACCATTCTCCACTTGGGAAAGTCTTCTCTTCCCAAAAAGCCAATTACAGATGATGATGTGGATCGTATTTCCTTGTGTCTGAAAGTGTTGTCAGAATGTTCTCCTCTCATGAATGACATTTTCAACAAAGAGTGCAGGCAGTCCCTCTCTCATATGCTGTCAGCCAAGCTAGAAGAGGAAAAACTTTCCCAGAAGGTGAGCTATTAAAAGTGTGTAACCATAAACACTTGAAGATTTTATGGATCTTCACATCCAAGCTGGTCCCAGAAATTCACCATTTGACTCTGGCTTGGTCAGCCATTTGACTGTTTTCTGTTCTAAGGAATGGAATTCACTGTGAATTCTTGAATTATTCTCTTCCTGCAGAAAGAATCTGAGAAGAGGAATGTGACGGTTCAGCCAGATGATCCAATTTCCTTCATGCAGCTGACTGCTAAAAATGAAATGAGCTCAAAAGAAGACCAGTTCCAGCTTAGCCTTCTTGCAGCAATGGGAAACACACAGAGGAAAGAGGCTGCTGATCCTCTTGCTTCCAAACTTAATAAGGTAGTGAGAAATCAGTGTTTTAATTCTATACATGGGATCACTTTGGGAATTGTAGGCTGGAACTGATGAACCAGACTCTGCTAGTTAATTGGGGAAACCCAGGTAAATCCTGGTTAGGATGAGGAGAAAAAGAAAAGCACTTGTGCTTGTAGTAGTTACCCTTCTTCATGTGGGGAGGGGAAGAGCAAGAAGAAGACTTGGAGAGTGCTGAGCTGGTGGAATGTGGAGAAGAAATTAGGGTTTGCTGGTTTGAAGATCCCAATAAGGTTCACGGGGAAGGGAGCAAGGATGCCAGAAGTGATTAAGAACCCCTTTCTTTGGCTGCTGTATGCTATTGCAGTGCAACCTGATTTCAATCTTTATATTTTTTTTTCTGCTGATTACCAGGACCTGCAGGGAAGGTTTCAAGAGAAGAAATCCCTTGATTGATTCATTAGTTAAGAGTGAAACCCCCAGATTTTGAAAGACTGGATAAATTGTTTTTGATGTTGAAAATTACATTTTCATTTTAAGTCAGCATTTCTTTGTCCTGCCGATCACCTTAAGAATAAAGGGCATTACTGTTCGTATTTTAGGAACTTACCAGTTCAGAACACGTTTCATGAGGAAAGGTTTTATAATTGTAGTTTGTACACAGGAGGACATTTGAAGGAAGGCTGCTTGTTTTGGAGGCTCATATTAAATAACAATTTATTTAAGTGTACTTTACTCTTATCTTTTGTCATTATTTGACATGCTTCTGTGTTTTAAACTGGTTTCTGAGTAGGCAAATCCCTTGATTGTGTCACAGGTTACTCAGCTGACAGGTTTCTCAGACCCTGTGTATGCAGAAGCTTATGTCCACGTCAATCAGTATGACATTGTGCTGGATGTGCTCGTGGTCAACCAGACCAGTGACACTCTGCAGAACTGCACACTGGAGCTGGCCACGCTGGGTAAGGAGCACTGCACTGGTGCAACAAAGCAACTCAGGCTCTGGGTGTTGGGCATTGGGCACAGGAATGTGTGCCCAACTCTAAGGAATTCCTGGAACACTTTCAAAGTGATGCCAGTTAGTTGCCATTTTGAAAGTATGTTTTTGAATACCTTTAAAAATATGCTCTTTTATATATTCGGTGGAAGTTTTGTATGTACTGACATGGACAATGCTATCTGATTACATAAACCATAGTCATATTTTATCACTAAAAATGTAGCATTCAATTTCCTCTTCTCCTTTCTTCCTGAAATATAGACAGTTTTTTTGATGTACTTATTCCCCATTGTGCTGCTACCATAGACGGGAAAATAAAAATAGGTCAAAATCCCAACTGGTATGGAACACAAAGCCATCTGCCCTAGGTGGTTTTTGCATTCAGCCTGAAGTACTTAAATACTGCATTTACTCAGCTGAAACCATTCCCCGTCCCAAGAGCTTGCTTGAACAGTACTGAGGCTTCATTAACTTCTCTTAGAGGAGTCATTGGAGCAGATAATCCAAGAACAGTATCCAGTTTCTTATTAGTTGTCCTCTGCTTTGGCAGTCAAGAGCTGAAATACATTTGCAATATACTTGGAGAACTCCTGTTACGTACTTTTAACTATTGTAAATACAATTGGAGGGGCATAACCTTTCTCCTAAAATTTTGTAAATCATTCGATGAGACTAATAATGGATATAAATGAAATGGACGCATAATTTAATAGGTTGTATTTTTCTATTTGTCAGCTTAGTAGAGTAAAATTCTTTATTTCCCAGCTAATGTATTGCAAAAGCTGACTTGAGGCATCACTCCTGTGTGTAGAGCTCATGCTGTTCATGCTGTGTCTTCAAACTGCAGTTTGCTGGAACTAAGGAGTCTTTACAATTGCTTGCTAAAGGATTAGTAAAAATTCATCCTTTAGTGGTTCCTTGGAGCAATTATAGTCAGAATCAAGGTGATACTTTGACCTGTTTATAAATAGCTTAGGGCCTGTAATGCTGGACGTTGAACTTTGGGTTTGAGGCACTTGACTCTAATCTTAAGTCTTACGATGTTGTCAGTGATTAAAATGCAAGGTAGAATTAACCATTTCCTTGTTAAATAAATAATACTAAACTTGATACAAAGCCCATTTAAGTTAGTATTTGCATTTGTTTTCAGTGGGATTTGGCTGAACATAGCAATATTTTAGCTGAAATTTGTGTGTAATGTAAATTACTTCATCTTGCAATTAGCAAACCATTAAAAAAAGCAACCAATTCCAGATCAAGTAATATCTTTATGGTGGTGTTTAGTGCAGCTCTGTAGAAACAAAAATTGAATTACAAGAAAATTAACAAATGTTGTTCCAAAAGCTAAGCTCACTGTGCACTGCTAATGTTCCCTGATCTTCCAATTTCTTTTCACAGGTGACTTGAAACTTGTGGAAAAACCATCTCCTCTGACACTTGCACCACATGATTTTGCAAACATTAAAGCTAATGTCAAAGTCGCTTCAACAGAAAATGGAATAATTTTTGGTAATGTTGGTAAGTTCAGTGTGCAAAATTGTCATTAAAATGTTGCATTTTTAACTGCTTAATGAGCTTAAAAATAAGTAAAACACTTCATATTGGGAGAAGAAATAAAATTACAATGTAAGAATATATTATGGTGATTTAAAAAAAATACCTATCTTGCTATTACTTAAAATCATTGTAGAAAGTGCTGCCTTTAGGATGATTGTCAGCATGAGATTGAGCAAGTGTTGACTGTTGTTAACTGGCAGGGGGTAACTCAGCACCCTTATTAAGTGCAAATTCACTTTTTGAAACACTAAGGTGGTGTGTGTTTTCTCTTGCAGTGTATGATGTCTCTGGAGCAGCCAGTGACAGAAACTGTGTGGTTCTCAGTGATATCCACATCGACATCATGGATTACATCCAGCCTGCTTCCTGTACAGATGCTGAGTTCAGACAGATGTGGGCAGAATTTGAGTGGGAAAACAAAGTTAGTTTTATCCTTTGTATATTATTTTGTTGATGAAGTACAATTCTCTCTCGTTCCAGAGCAGCTCGTTATAGCAGCACTGTCTTTGCCACATAAACCTCATTCAACATCCTCGGATGTTTGCCTTGAGAAGCTTATTCTCTTACAGCTATCTTATCAGTTCCACAAGCTTAGCAATGCAATAACTTGGGTTTTTGGCTTGCAAAAGAGGTTATGGGCATTGAGCTTTACCTCCTGTATGGAAGCTGTCCAAACTGACTGGTGATTGCTCTGTGTTTTGGCTCAAAGGGGAGATGGCAACAAGCATACGTCTTATGCTGAGGCTGCAGAATTACTCATGCTGCTCAGCCTCTCCTATGCTGAATCACATTGTCTTTTGGGTTGCAAAGGACCTTTTAAAGGTCATTCAGTCCAGCCCCTTGCCATGGACAGGGACATCTTTCTTTCACCTTGCTACTTTGCAGGACAGCTGTAGCATAGAGTTAGGGATGCTGTGTAAGACCAGCACGACAGTGGGTACACTTCATAATAGCTGAGGGTGCCCAAACATAAAAAAAGGTTTAAGGGAGATAATATAACATGAGAATAAAGTAAAAATATCAAACTAGAATGGGAGGTATTTTACATTAACTGTAACCTTGTTTGGTACATAGGAGTGCTCACTTGAGGCTAGATTTAAGTGTCTTAGGGGGAACTTGTGCACAATAAATTGTAATACACAGTATATGAAGCCTTAGCAATTTGTTTAATTTTTTTTTAACACATCTCTTAGAAGTAGTTTACAAGACCCATAATAATCACTATGATGAAGCCAAGGCAGCCCAGAGAGCTTTGTTGCTAGAAGGGGAAGATAAAAGTAATCTTTATCACTGGTTAAAAGCAAACTTTGGACTAAGTATGCCTTTTTCTTGTTCTGGCAATGTGTAAACTGTATTCAGACAAGGAGTCCACTGTTTGCTGTAGAGAATCTGGATGTTCAACAGGTCATCAATATTCATCAAATACATTTTAGAAACCATGGTAATAACATGAAATTCTCTATCTTGAACAAGTGGATGGCAGGAAGATGCCACCACACAGTGGGAAGTGCATCCAGCTTTTACCGAGTGTACTGTTCCTCAAGGGGAATGCAGTAGTGATCCCCTTTACAGAGCCCTGAAGAAGAGATTTCGGAAATACCTGAGGTGCTAATTAAAGTAATTGCCTTTTTCTTTCATTCTTGAAGGTAACAGTGAACACAAATATCATTGATTTAAATGAATACTTACAACACATACTGAAGTCAACCAATATGAAATGCCTGACTCCAGAGAAGGTGAGCTATTTCTTGGAGATATTTAAATACCTTTTTTAGTTCCTGTGCTTTATTGTTTTATTTGTTCAGCATTTGTTGTTAATACTATTAGAAATGTCTGCTTACAATATGAAATAGTACATACACCTCAAAGTTTTTTAGTGAGTGGTCTGAAATGAGTGAAAACAAATTAACATTACTAAAATTCTTTGTTGTGCACAGATAGAAAATCAGAATGTCCTTTTTGATTTGTAGTAGCTAGCCCATAAGTAGTATAGACTTGATGGGACCACCTGTTTTTATAAAGGGATTTTTTTAGTAAATCCAAATTTCTTTCTTCTCTGTTAAAATTTACCTTTCTTTTGCCAATTTAGCCTTTTTGTTGTAAAGGAAATTAAATATATACAATAGCTACTTGCTGTTAAGCTACAGCACGTATAATAGCATTAGCTAATACATGTATAGCAGGCAAGGTAAGTATAGTGACTATTGCTACTATTTAGCTTCTTTGCCATTTCACTGTTGGTTAAATCAGACCACGAAATGCCCTCCTGCCTTGTCTTGATGAATCCTACAGATTGCATATTTTCAATATTAATTCTAGAAAAAGACCACCACAGTTTCCCAGAGCGTGATTCCCACATTACAAAATGCTGTACGTGAAGAAAGAAGTATAACTGTGATATACTGACAACTACCTAGCTAACTTAGGGTGAACAAAAATGTGTTTGGAGCGTTTTGGTCTTCAGAGAGTTCCCATGTGCTTTCCCCAGGCACTCTCAGGCTATTGTGGCTTTATGGCAGCCAATCTTTACGCCCGTTCCATATTCGGAGAAGATGCCCTGGCCAACGTGAGCATTGAGAAGCCGATCCACCTGGGGCCAGAGGCTCCTGTCACTGGTCACATCCGGATCCGGGCCAAGAGCCAGGTAAGGGCCTTGGCATCCTGCTCCTTTCTGGGGCAATGTACCGAGCACTCTTCAAAACTTACTGATTTTTTTAAAGTCTTTTCTCCTGGTGTGTTACCATAAAATAGGCCTTTGCACCAAGATTTCCTACTTTTCTCCATAGTGCTGCAAATGGGATGTTATATTTTATTTGCTTTTAAATAAAGAGCACATATGCCCCAGGGTACCATGACGTTTTTCCTACTAAACTGACATGTCACACAACAAGGAAATTTTATGCATGTAAGTGCTGTTCACTGATATTTTTTTTAAACAAGAAAACAAAACCCCAGGTTTTTAGTAGGAATATTTAATGTAGATATGAGTCTGCTTTGGATTTTAGATCTTCTAGCTCCCCACTAAAAAAAAAAAAGGAATTGGAATAAGTAAACAAAAAAAAAATGTACAATAAAAGTATTTTAAACAGCCTACAATAAAGGAGTACCTGAGAGTTTTCACATTCAAATAAAGCATTTAGTTTACATTATGTCATTGTAAAGATTTTGGACTGGTTTAAATTAATGTTTCTGACGGGTTACAGTGCCATTTTTACATAAGACTGCATTCAATTACATCTGCCAGCATGGTTTCATCTTGAAATCATTCTGCTATTGAATATGTGGATTTATTCATGCAGTTTCTTTTGAGAATTCTTCAATTTCTATGCAATATTAATATGGCTCTGTGATTAAATTATTTCCCATAGCTTTGGTGCATTGAGTGTGCCAAGTATCATCACTGGGACTTTCAATAGATTAATTTCAGTAACTGGACTGGCAGTTGTAATTTCTCCCCTGGAAGCTCCCTTTCAGTTGGTGGGAGGTCAAAAGGCCTAAACTGTTGTTATTCTTCTGCTTTTCATATTGATAGCACACGTGACAGTTGCCAGCTCAATTAAGTTTCATTGTTTCAATAATGTATGTAGATGTAGCCTTTACCTAGCATTAAGGAGGTGGGCACTGTGATCTGTACAAAGAAGTGAACAGCTAGAAATTTCCATGCCACTGACTTCATAGATTTCTATATATGCAACTTGCATTTTAATATAGATGAGATGAAGTTATTTTCAACTGAAGTATTTGTGTCATGATCATTGTCTTTCTTTTCCTTACAGGGAATGGCCCTGAGTCTTGGAGATAAGATCAATCTGTCTCAGAAGAAAACAAGTTTATAAATTTTACCTAGTGTCTTTTCAGGTCTTTTACAATTTAACCTTAGGTATGTGGCTTTTGGGATCCAGAACATCTTATATACTTCACTGTTCTGTAATTGTAGAAGCCAAGCTTTTGAGCTGAAAGCATTCCAGCAGATAATTTATAGGTTCTCCATGATTGATATTGAGCAAAATTTTAAATCTCCAGGGTTTTTTTTCTTTGTCCTGGAGGTCATGTTTTCTTTGTCTCTAATATATACTGATGCTCACAGTACAATAAACAAATTATGCCAGTACCGTTTTGTCTGTAAATTATAATCTCTGTATTATCTGATCAGTGTTGAATATCTGTCCAGGGGTATTGTGACACTCTGAGAAAATGGGAGTCTGTAACAGCTTAAGTATTTACAATAATGACTAGGCCTGAATTTGTGAATGTGTGATCATGACTCTTAAAAGTACTCTGGTATGCCTAGGAGAATATGTATTTGCCAACTAAATTAAAGGCTGGATATTCTAGATGATAAAATAATAACTTGGCACAGACAAGCCTGTAGTACCAGAAAAGAGATTGTCAAAATTCAGCTTTTTCCAGCAAGTTGTAGAACCTTCGTTTCTGAAGTGCTTTCCTAAAAGTATCCTAAGTAACATAACATTGCTGGTGGTCTTCTTATTTTTCAGTTAATACGGAAAAGACAGCTAAGGGCACTGTTAAAGCTGTAGCAGCATAAGCAGTATTTCAGTGAATGCAGCCATTAGCCACGTGTGTGAGCTCAGGAAGGAAAGATTCACACTCATTATGAGCTTCCAGTGAATGGAACTAAGTTGAAAAGGAAGAGTTGAGAGTGAAGGTCAGGATGTTGAAGTGAGTTAATACCATTTGGCTACTAAATCTTACGTAAATTAGCAATAGATTAAAACATATAACCATAAACTAAAAATACTGTTAGCTGAATCCATTCAGTATTAATTCTGAATTTGTTAAATTGTTGCAAGCAATTACTTCTACAGAAGGGTGTCCAGAGCCAGCAGTACTCTTCCAGTTGGCTGAAAATCCTGCTGCTGGAGTTCCACAGCTGTGACCAGCTCCAGGACAAAAGAGAATATTTAGAGCAGATGATTCCCAAAACATTTAAGACCTCAGTGATGAAAATACCTTTTTTTCGTTCTGAATAAGCACAAGAAGCACACATGTAAATTCTGAAATTAAACAGTCTGGGCTACTGTACCTGGCTAAAGGACGGCCCTGGAAGTGCAATGCAAAACCTGAGCATAGTTTTGCTGCGTGACCTGTTTGTTTTGCGTGTTTTGAAATCCCTTTTTGGTTCTGCCATTATTTTGGTTTTTAATGAAAGCTCCAGCTCATGCATAATGTGATAGCAGCAAGGCTAAAGCTCTGAGTATGCAGGGCTGCATTGATAATGTATTTATGTCTCTGCATGATCCCACAGCAGTTGTATTCCCTTTCTGGGAAGTTAGGCCAGATTCACAAGGCTGTAGTAGAGATAATCAAATTGTGATCTTAACTGCTTAATACTTCGTAATTTGGGATGAGGAGGGGTGATGGGAGAAAAGCATTAAGAATGTGTTGTATGGAAGCTCCTGTGAAATTCCACGGATATCAGTATGCTGCTTTGGGGAGAGTGTGGGGCATCTCATTCTACAATCACTTTAAACAAACCAAGATAAAAGAAAATCCTAGGAATTTCAGTAGATGATTTCATCTCTCCACAAAGGTGCTGTGAGTTGTAAGACACTAACAAAGACTGAGCCATGGCTCCATGTGTACTGACTGGTTTGGATTGGATGGGTGTGCTGACCACAGCCAAGGAAAGAATGGTTTTGGAGAAGGAAAATGACTTCCAGTATGTGTTATCCAAACCATGTTTCAGTCACAATCTGCTCTCCTCATTGGAGAGTAGAAAAACATCCTGGCACATGCAGACATCCGTGTTTCAAGTGGCTTGTAGTCAGCTGGGAGGGGAACATAATTTCGTTTAGGATATTTTTTGCTATCAGGATTTTATGGAAGGACATGGGAACACCTGTGCAGCAGAAGCTGCCATGACTAGGAGTCATTTTCCACCTGCCATGCTTTTCAGTATCTCTCCTGCAGAATTGGTTTTGTATAGTTGTTTTCATGGATAGCATGCATTTTTTCAGTAGCCTTAACACTAAAAGGCGTTAGTTAGATCTGTGTTTCATGTCTATATTTCAGAGATGAAATTCCCTTCTTTTATGTATCCATCCTACTGTATTTTGGCTCAGCTTGCTCAGTAGCTCAGATAACAAACTGATTCTGGTCCTATGCGTATAAGGGAATATCTTGCACAGACTATCATTCTTCAGGATCCACTTGCAGCTTTTGCATTGCAGTAAAAGCTGGTTTACAGCTGTGGCTCTGAATTGTTCCAGAATTGGTACCAGGAGGTTGTTATCCCATGTTTTCTGCACAGCAGTGTGTATTGTATTTGCTCTTATTTCAGAAACTTTGATAAGAACAGGAATAAATCACCAGGAGGAGTAAGTGGACCTAGAAAGCTTGCTGCTTTTCCATTAAAAGTTTTAGACAGTCATTGCAGGATGCAGTGCTGGCATAGCAGGAAGCCAGTTTCTCCTGTGCCCCTGCTCCTGATGTCCCTGCTGCCAGGAATCAGGGCCAGGTTTCTTTATTCAGGGCCTCATGAGGATTTGTATTTATGTCTTATTTAGAAGATAACATGAGAGCAGGAGTGTTTATCTGAGGACAGGCAGATGTAGAAAACACTCAGCTGGGAGCGGATGGACGCATCCTAAGAACTGGATTTATAAAAACGTTATAGGTAATGTAAAAAAAAAAAAAGTCAGGCTGTAGAGGAGCCTAATTTGTACACTGGCCTTGAGAAAGATTTGTAAGTGGTTCTGTAGAGGCAGCTTTATGCACCTCTAAGAAATGTGACGCCTTGTGTGAGGTGTTTGCTCTGTATCATGTGGCTTTTGGCACAAAACTGCAGCTGAAAGACTCAGTCACTTAATCCTGTTAGCAGCACCCTAGCCCAAATTTAAGGTGTTTTATAAATTCTTCAACGCTTTCTTGTGTGGTTACACCAGGGGGTGCTGTCTTGCAACTGATAAATTTTGGTTGTTTTTTGTTGTGGTTTTTTTAAGGTGTTAAGGAAGAAAGTAAAGGATCTGGTGCAGGGATGTGCTTCAAGTTTTGTCATATAAGCAAGTAGAGAGTAAATTTGGCCCATTCTTGGGGTCACTTTCAGTTGATTTTTGTATATTCTTAGGTTGCCTAGCTAAGTGTAAGCAGTGCACAGCAATTCACAGCTCAGATTACTAATACAGTACATCTGTTCAAACACTGCCTTTTCTCTAGAGATTTTACTTTTCTAAAGCACAGTGAGATGGATTTGGCTGTATACAGCTGGCCTAGGGAGGATCTCCCATTTGAAAGACATGATAATGGGTTCACTGTGAAAGGGATATAGGTGTAATATAAGAAATTCTGGCTGTAACTTTGCCTGTACATTTGTAGCACTAACCTAGGCCATTTTCTGTTTCAGCAAAGCTGTACAATATCCATTATATTTCACTAGATATTTCTCCTGATTTCTTTTTGGGGGTGTATATTCTGTGGCTTGTGATTTTAACTTTTTCTAAACTCTGTGTATTATGGTTTTTATTTCATCAGTGATCCACAGTTGTAAAGAATAGAACGGAGTTGCTACCAAAATGTGATTTCTTTTGTTTTGAAAGATCAGCATAATTCTTACAGCTATGGATTGTAGATATTTTATCATTAGGTTATAAAACACAAGTATTTAATGTCTATAAAATATAGACCTTTCATACTTGTCAAAACCTGTTACTTTAGACAGGTGTAAGATCTCCAATTTCTGTAGCTTGTAAGTGCCTATTTTGCTCTTTCTTTCCCTGGAATTTCATTTAGGGGAAGCAGAACATGCTAACTTATTGTTATCCTGGCCCCAGCACAAAAGCAGTGTTAGTGAGTCTCACTGTTCCTCCATCTTATTCACAGTGGTTTTCAGGTTTGGTATTTCACATTTTTCCTGTAATACCAGATCAAAGTCTTCTACAGCAGATGGTCACACTACATCTTTTCACTAAAAATGTGGTCTCTTCTGAGGTCTCACAAGATCAGAAAGAGTTGGAAGAATTTTATCATGCTTCTAATTTTAGTTACTTCCAAAGTTTGGAGGTGACAACTAATGTCCATGTTGCAAAAGTTAGGAAACTATTTTCTTTTGCAGAAATGGATCATTTAAATTTCAAAATGCAGTGATGAGTTTTTAATCTGATCTTTCAAAATAATTCTGTCACTCATATTCAGACACAAGAATAAAGAATCATTTCCACTGTGGTGTTCATAGACTGTATATAAATATTTTATTACTTTGTAGAAATTTTACTTAGATGGGATTCCCCATGCTTTCTTTTTCCTTCCTTGATTTTGAATGGTTTTCACTGACAATGGTAAATTTCTGCACATGGTCTGTCCAATACTACTGTGCTACGTTGTGCAGGTATCCTTCTTTTAATTGTTCTTCAAATGAAATTTTGTCATTTTTTTAATATCCGTTGAATTCAGTGCTGCTAGTGGACCAGTTTCCTCTTTGAGCTATGGCTGAAAGACATTAAGGGGTTTTTCATGTGCAGAAGCATGGAGTATTTATCAGGAGATTCTTTTTTGAGGCCAGGAGGCTGTTCTACATCATCAGGCATCTTGTCAAGAGACCAAATGTAGACTTCTTTACACCAGATGGGAGTTAAGCACTGGGCTTCAATCTATTAGATCTTAATCAGCATCTCTGCTTGTTTACAATACTCCAATACCTGAAAACTGCAACTTGAATTGGTGCTTAATTTATTGTGTGTTATGCACAATCTGATACCTGATGATCTGATACCGACCAGGAAGGCAAGTGACCCAGTTTACTTGGTTAGTGCAGCTGGTGTGTTCTCCATGTAGTGAGGGTGTTCACTGCCTCTTACAATTAGATCCATATTGACCTGAATTACTGTTCAAAGGAGAAAGAGTGGTTTTTTGAAGTCTTGTCATCTTCAAGGATTCTGTATCCCTTCATCCATTCTTGAGCTTGAGGGAGCAGAGAAGGTGGCTTGAATCTGTAACTGATAGCACATGCAGCAAATCATGTATCACTAGCTGCTTCAGACTGTCTGCAAGGTCCTAAACCTGGGCCCAGGGAGAGTCTTACTGACTGCACTTGGTCCTAAAACCCCTATAAGTTTCTGTAAATATACCCCCAAAAATAAACCTCTAGGAAGTTCCTATAAATCCAGTCTTCCCCAGTTTACTAGGCTGCATTCAGGCAGCTGTTTACCTGCTCAGATAACATCTACCTGCCAGTAAAAACTCTGGTGTAGGAGCATTCTGCTTTTCTGGTTCATCCAATGGAGACTTGGTAAAGATTGTCTCAGAAGAGCAATTTCACCCTAAATGTGGTGTCTGGCTCCTTAATGCCATCCTGTACTGTCCCGTGAGACAAGTGTCTGTCCCTTGCCTAAATTTCTGACATTGAGACCATCAAGGTGATTGACAAAACAGAAATTTTCTTTGTTATAGCTTACTTATATAAATATTTCCATAATGGGAAACACATTCACCTTTTACTCAAATTATCAGGAATTGCCTTGGATCCCTAAGTGGGCTTTTTTCTTTTAATGCCATATCAAACTTTATTTTAAAGGTGCATGAAAATAAGCTATTAAAACTTTAAGGGTGGTTGACCTGATACTGTAGTGCTTGTATTTTCAAGCATGTCACACTATGTTAATGCATCTTTAGTAAGAGACACAATTCTTCCAGGGTTTGCATGCCTACTCCATCAGTAAGAACAGGTGTTTTTTCCTACGCCTGTTCTCAATTGCACTTTCAGACGCACAAGTTCAGCAGTGCTACTATATCCAGCCTTAATAAATGGAAATGTTACTGTAGAAACGCTGTCACTCTGGGAGAGGGACAGACCGCCACAGAAACCTGCTCTTGCAGCAGGCAGGTGCTAAAAGCACGTGAAGACATTTATCAGTTAATCAGTCATATTTATGGAAAATACAGATCATGTGAGCCTATGGAATGCATTTCTTAATTAAGCGAAAAATCAGGAATTGCATATGTTCCAGCCAATTCCTCATGTGTTACTGTAGAGCATGAAGCTACAAGCCCTAACAAATACATACTTTTATTTCTGGAAGCAAAGTAGTCCCTAACTTCCCAAACTATGTATATTAAAACAAATAACAAAGCTGCAAATCTTGTTTAACCTTTGCTCTTCTTTTTTTAAACAATATATTTTTACATTAATAATTTTCTTGCAAATTACTGGAGATCGCAATTAGGGCGAACATGTTTTTGAAAGCTTGTAACTGATTTTTATAGCAGAATTTAATGGATGTTACCATGTGAGTAGGTCTTGAGGATGAAACAGATTTCTGCCATTTTGCTCATATATCTGGGAAATTGCCTTAGGTTGTCAGTTTTGTAGCTGTGGAGATAGGTTGCCACCTATGGGAAGTGTCCTGAGATCTGCTGGTGAAAAGTTCTGTATGGAAGCTGGATTGCTGTTGTGCTTCTGAAAACATTGTCAGCAGTCCCCACTTTCCTCCTTGTCAGTAAATGGGTAGGTAGCTGAGCTTAGACAGATTTCAGAGATGGCCCTGGGTGAGTACAACAAGACAGACCTGGGAACTCCATGGCTGTGAACACCTTGCAACAACCTCCAATAAGCAGCAGGCTGAAGAACTGAGGCTCTGCCAGCTCCATGATATAATTTACATTTTGCTGTAGTTTAATGTGAAGACAGTAAGCTCTCAGTACAGCAAGACTAGTTTTTGAAATGCACAAAAGCTAATAAACAGTCAGGTAAGTGGTGTTTAGCAGTGGCAGGACAAAGCTACGAGAGAGACAGCCTGGTGTGCTTCAAGTGTCCTTTGCTGTGAGCCAAGAAAATGAAATGGATAGATAATTGAAAGCTGGGCCTCACAGACTTGTCCTGCTGCTCCCATGCCATCTGGAGTGAAAAGACTTGTGCAACACCTTGTTTGTTACAGTGAAAGCTTATTTTATAGCTCTGTTTTCCAGTTTGTCTTTGACAGGCACAGCTGCTGTTGGAGAGCAGATGCAAGAGTGTTGACATCTGTAGGCAGGACTTTGGAGGCTCCTCTTCTAGTTAGACTGTTCATGTTAAATCATGTGCACATCCCTGGATGCAGAGGGCCAAATCCAGTTCCAGAGCACTGTGCCAAGTGTCAGTTTCGATGCCTTTGAGGGCCTCCTGACCTTCCGGCACTGCCCTGGTACCAAGGAGCCCAGGTACCAGGAGGGGCAGCAGGAGAACAATCCTCAGGAGTGGCACCCTCAGCTCCCCTGCTGCTTTTAGGCCACAGGCAGGGCTTTTTAGCTTTAAGTTTTGCAGTATATGATGTATTTTTAAAGTAACCTAAAAATGCATTTAAATAATTAGGAGCTGGAAGTGCAATTACATCTAAAGAAACGTTGCTGTCCACTAAACTCTTGGCAGTTCTCGTTCACAAATGGTTTCTGCCCCAAAGCACTACTACATGGAGGGTGTGAATGACAGTGGGAACAGAGGTATGTTGTGGTCTGGGTCTGTATCACATGATCAGAGTTTTCCTTGGTGATTAAGTGATGCAGGTATTACAATCACTTGTCTCTTCATGTTTTTTGATGGCAGCCTTAAATGTGATAGAACTCTAACATTATAGATTATCACATAAAGTTCAGTCATCTGAAAAGTATGTTGAACTGGTGCCACTCACACAGAGCAGCTCCATGGAACCATTTCAAAATTCAGCTGGGATGTGTAGATTGCCCAATGGAGATCCAACGAATTTTTGTGTGGCTGCTTGTATCTATGTTATGTTTCTGTGTCTGAAATTAGTTCTGGTTCTTATGACTGAGCAAAAGTTACCTGTCTCTCTGAAGTTCCACTAAGCCTCAACTTTCATAACTTAAGCAGCTACTTAGAGAAACTGAGGTTTTGTCTTAGCTCTTTCCATGCAGAATTTGTGTGATGAAGACAGGATTTAAGTTTGGGAATAACTGACTGATGATCACCTCTGTGTGCAGTTTGGATCCAAGCAACTGGGTTGTATTTTGAAACCCAGGTACTGTGCATTTCCTTCCACAAATGTTCACAACTGTATGTGATGGAGCAATGTGTAACTGAAACAGGGGTGGTCCTTGGTTCTCCTGCATCAGTAAAACCCACAGGGACGAGCACTTCCCCATTCACACACAGGCCCAAGTACTCTCAGGGCATCTGAAGCTTTTTAAAAGGATCTATTACTTTAAATTTCTTGAAAACTTCCTGAAAATTAAAAATCAATCCATTTTCTCGATCTCTGTCAAATTGTAATCTTATGGAAGTACTTTTTGTGCCCAAAGAGAAAGACTCTGACAGGAGACAAATGCAGTCATTTACCCTGACAGACTCATTCTCTGCCTGACCTCACCCCAATGGCATTTTGAAAGTGTGGGTGCGTTATTTTGTTCAGGTGAATCACTCAAAATTACCGTTTGTCTGAAAGAGTTTATCAAAAACTAATGGGATTTTGCAGAATAAATGGCTTCACAATTCTTCATTTAGCCGATTGCTGAGAGATGAAATGAGTCTCTGAGGTATTTATTAACTTCTGTGGGTAGCTCTGAATATAAGAAAGGCATGTGCTTGAAACTTTTGTCCGGGAAGTCTTACACTCCTTGCTTATCTGTCAGGAGTTTCTAATGCACAATCAAAATGCCAATCATCTATTCGTCTGCTGCTATAACACTGTTTGTAATGACATAAGACTTTTAATGAAGAATTCAAATTTTCTAAGAATAAATTTCTAAAAATTAGAATTTTTAGAAAATCCTTTGGAATCCTATTTTCTGAACAATCAGTCTTTTCTGCCAGCTGAGAACACTGGTGGATGCATAGTTCCTGAGAGATAGGAGAAGGGTTTCTCATGGACTTGGAAGGAAATGGCAGCTATGATGCTCACCCTTCTCAGAAATTTTATAAAGCAGCTAGAATAGTGTCAAGTTTTGATACCAGATGTAATTATACCCTAGAGGCAGGAGTACATTTAATCCTGAAAGGTAAGAGTGTTAAGTAGGCAGGACAGAGTAAGCCTGTATGGACTACTGCATTCTTTAATGATGCTGGAGCAGGCTAAAGCTTATTCTCTGCTTTTGTCTCTACGTGTCAAAGCATGAACATGAATCAAATTTGCTACAGTGCAAATGTGAAGCTGCAGTTTAATTCATGAAAACTATGTCAATGAGAAGGAACTTGCCTTTCCCAAAAGGGACCCCTCATGCTGGCTTTAGCCAGAGCATTGTGTGAACTATAGACCAACTATTCCCAGGGTAAAATTGTGATTTGAATCTTGTGCAGATTGTCAGGTAGGTTTTATGGAGACAGGGATAGTATGTTTGTAATATGTGCTAGACATGTGTGGATCATGATGTGCTGTGCCATCAGTTAACACTTCATTATCTGAGCCATACCACAACTGATTTTTGCCTTCTCTTTATCTACTCTCAAGGATATTCTCATACTGCAAGGAGTAAAGGATGGTGAGAAAGAAACAAGGGGAGACTGTGTAGAGGAAGGGAAATTCCTTCTAATATTCTGTAATTCTGTAATTTTCCATAATCACCTGTGTAAGTGGTTTGCTTTTACTTTTTTTTTATAAGCACTTAACAAATAATAATAAAGGCCCAGAGGGGGGGAAAAAAAAGGACAGCACAGTATCACTGTAAGATTGTTTTTGTTTTAATGATCAACAGAAAGACTGTTCAGGGAAAGGGAAGGGAAAATCAGATGGAAGCAGCCTATCTAAAATCAGGTGATTTTAGGTTAGTTTTTACCAGAATGTTTCATTTTTAATAGCTGTTAAGATCCCTTTACATCATGTTGTAAAGGCAAAATGTTTTTAACGTAGTTTTTTGTCAAGCATTCTGCAGATGGGAAAGTTGATTGTCACTAATGAAGTGTTTTATGGCTAAGACCATTGCTGGAATAGAACTGTTGGCTACTTTTGCCTGCAGGTTCTACATCAAAATCCTACATACATTCATTAAGTTTAGCTTCCTCCTTTCTTGCTGGTCTTATTCATTAGTGAATACTGTGGGTTTCTTTATTGCATCTTCTTCATCCTGGATCATTACAGGGTCACTAAATGTAATTTTCCCTGTGGGTATATATTAGCTGTTCCTGCTCATTTCACAACATTGTAATTACGGAGAAAGCAGAGGTTTCAAATTATGAAAACAATTTGCTTTAATTTACATTCAGTGTCAGCTGTAGGGAAAAATCCTTTTATGCATCTACTTTGTTGGGTTTATTTTTTACTTTGTTTTTAATAGGGAAGGACCTTGATTTACTGCTCCAATGCCTCATAGAGGGTAGGAATCTTATGGCAGTGTCCTTTTTTCATAGCAAATTGGTTTTGAGATATTACTGCATTTTAAATTAAATAATTCTTCTTTTACCAGGCAAATGCAGCTGGGGTCCTGAGCAGGGAGCAGTGAAGGGGATGGTCAGTTCCCTCGAGGGCTGTGCTGTGCTGTGCACTCTCTGCTTTGTGAAAGAAAGGAGAGCACTGCTGCTCCAGGCCTCTTGCTCTGAGTTTTTCCTTTCCTCCTTTGAGTGGAGCCAGGTCCTGGCACAGGAACTCCTGCCCAAAGGAACTGTGCTTCTCTCTTGTGCTGTGTGTGCTGTTGGGGAGAAGCAGAGGCTTCAAAAAGATGACAACTGACTCCTCTGATTTTTGGAACAACTACTTCTTTTCTGATCAGGCTGGCATGGAATTGATTTCCCGTCAATGGCAGCTGAGAGTGCACCGCCCGTATTTTCCAAATTTTCATGGTGAGGGGTAGCAACCTTACTTTGCACACACACACTTGCCATTACAGCATGTCCTCGTGCTGCTTGTATTCCTCTGGATGTCCCAAGGAATAAACAGTTGTGCTGGAGACGGAGGGTTGCCAGCAGATCCACACACTTCGTGTGATTTGGAGAGAGATAAGGAGAAGGCAAAATACACATCTTCCACTGGCCTGCAGCAGAAATGATCCAGGCCAGGTTAGTATTACACTGATCTTCCTGGGTAGTTGGTGTTTAACCCCAAGGCTGACAGGTATCCTGTGCTGCTTCTGGCAACCAACAAAGCAGGTGCTGAGCACAGATTTGCACACAGTACTGCTGCTGGAGCTCTACAAGACATCCATTATTTCAGCCCTTAGACTCTGACCATCAGGAAACAGCTACTGCGCAAGTGCTGCAGTTGGAACAAATCCCTGAAGTGTCTGAGGACCATAAGCCCATTTCACCTCTACCCATGCATCAAATATGAACTCATGTCTCCAGTGACTTAACTTTCTGCACCACCGGTCTCCAGCCCTCTCTGTAATGCTCTTATTTCTGGATGGGTCACAGGGGATCCTCCCAGGCTTTTAATCTGTAGCTTATTGTTTAAAGATTTATTTGTTTTGCAAGACTACCACCAGTGCTGATCACAGGCCACTAACCATGGAAGGGAGCTGGACAATTGGAGGAGTTTCTGTTCTTTCTTCAGTGCTTATCTGTGATGAGGCTGCTTTGAAGGATTCAAGTCATTTGCAAACATCATCTTAAAACTGCAGATGCTTAATTGTTTGCAATGGAAATGTGTGAGAGAAAATGAGGTGCAACCAGCAATCCCTTGATGGTGTAGAATAGCTCTTTTTTGGGGGTGGGGGGCAGGTAGGAGTGCCTTGTTTCCATGGCTACCCTTTGTTAAGATTCCTGCTGTTGGGATCAACTTTAATTCTGCAAGTACCAGAGGGTGTCCAGTGGTGGGATGGTTTGGTCTCAGGCAGGGGATGGGTGCAAGGTTTTCCCCTGCACATCCAAGCAACACCTCTTGTGCTGGTCTCTGCTAAATCCTCTTCCTTCTCCCTGATTTTACAAGAAGGCAATCTCCCATTTCTTTCTGTGCCTTCTTGTCCCTCCAGCAAACTTTTCCACTTCACATTGCAACAACAGGCAAATTAATTAAGCCAAGAAACCTTAAAGAAAACACTGATCATTTTCCCTGCTGCCAAGTCAAGACAGTATAGCCAAGGGAACACTGGAATTCTTGCTCTGATCTCTCTGTTCACCCAGTGTTCTGCCTGCATCCTGCTAAAAAACTCCAAACAAAGAGAAAACCCAAACCCCAACCAAAACAAAACAACCTCTGTCTCTTGGAACTGCTCCTAATTTCAAATCAACATACTAATGTTGATGTTTATGTCTCAGATTTTTCCAATTTTTTTTTCTTTTTCAGATTCTCCCTTCCCCATGCAGGCAACAACATGTTGATGGTTTGAAGTGTTAAATTTTGGTTGTTAGTGTAGCTGTACTCAGATGCCACAGTCTCAGGAGTGTTGGGTTGGAGACGAAGTAGTAGTTTTCTACATATTCACATAAATAACTGTAATAATAGGGAAAAGTTTCTGAAAGCCTAATGGTGGTTTGATAACACTGGTTACTTCTAAAAGTTTCCTTGAATGTTTCTATGAGTTTATAAGTGTGTCACATATTGATCACTTGATTCCCTCTCTCTCTTCTGTGTTGAAATTTCATGTTCTTGTCGATGATGTGTGTCCAGAAGCAGTAGACTTCAAACCCATTCATGGGTATTTCTAATTTCTTGTTATCTCTCTCCCTTTGGAACTGATTGAATATAGCTGGGGCCAGGGCTTTCTCTCTTGTCACAAAAAGGAGCAAAGCTGCTTGCAGCCTTTCCTCCTACTTATCTATTTCTGTAGCCATGAGGTACAAGAGAAATCTCAGCTTCTATTTTCTTCAATTTTCCGCTAAATTTCCTTTGAAGGTTATCTTCCCTGGAGGCTTCAACTGATCCATTTTCTTTTCATTTCCTCCTTTTTTCTTTTTTTTNTGCAAAATGTGTTCATGTAAAGAAGAAAGGAGAAGAGAAGAAAGTATACCTTTCTGGTGGCATAAAAACTCCTCAGTTCTTACTCTGCTTCTGGGCTTTCTGCTTAGATATCCTCAATACAGCCATGCATCTCTTCTGTGCTATAAAAGGAAATGCAGCTGTGAAGGATGCTATTTGAAGTAATTTTCCTTATGGACTTTGAATTAGGCCCTTTTGTAGGAGATCTGTTGTCCATATATACATTCATGTAATCACAGCTCTTTGCTTTATTGATTTAAAGTCAGTTTTATTTACTCCTTACTTATCTAATTCATCTGGAGCCAATGAAGCTAACCCACATTTATCCTATTTCGTAGAGGGTATGAGGTAGGGAGCATTGTTCCTGCTTAGTAAAAATGCCCCTGGCTGCTTCTTTGCTCTAGGGTGGGAGATCCCAACACTGGTGCCTGAGGTCTCTGCCAGGAGCAAGCAGCCAGGTGAGGAACAGAGCCATGCTGGTGGTGGGAGCTGAAATGGAGTATGCCTGGGTGCTTGTAGTGTCCCAGACCCGAGGGAGCCTTCTCTGGATCCCTGCAAGGCAGAGAAGGTTGGATGTGTTGGCCCTGTTCTCTCTCCTGATGGGGCTCCCCCTCATTTACAGAATTAATTGATGGCATCTTTTACTAAACACACTCTGCCTCAGCTTTTACTTTTGCCTTCAACACTCAATGTAGAGTTTCCTGGCAAATTCATCTTTTGACAATTTGATCCCACTTTCTCAGCAGCTCTTCTGGACATTTTAATGTTTTCTGGCTGTACTGTGTCTGTGAGCTGTCTGAGAATTTGGTTAGTATTTAGAAAGCATTTATTTACACATTTCACAGCATGTAAATAACCAAACCGATGGGTGAGTCCCAGTTTGTACCTCAGAACTAATTTGGGGAGATTATTGCACTTCTCCAATTCATAACCTCTCTTGTCCAAAAACCAACCTTACACATACTGTGGGCTGTTTGTGTTACAGGAAGATCTGATGTAATGCATTTCAGGTCAGCCCTCCTGTCACATTCTGTCTGAGAGGTCTGTAGGATGGCTGGCACCACACAGTCTCCTCAGATACTGGGACTCTGTGCTAGAATCTCTGTCTCATCTAAACATGCACTTTATATTGCCACCAAATTTCCCTTTCAGAATGAAGGGTTTGGCCTGCCACCTTTACTTGGTGGAAAAGCACAACCATAAAATCCTTGAGAAAAGCAAGTTTTCTGTTCAGAGCAGAGCTAATGTAGCTTTCCTATGTATTTGTATCTCCATCACATGCTCATATCCACACTGCTTTTCCTTCTGCTTTTATAAGACTTTCTAGTTCCCTTTCTGTATTTCTCTGGACAAGCAGTAGCATTTTGGCTAATGTAGCGGTATGGAGGGGTTGACTGGTAGGTCAGTATTGATGCCCTTGTTAGTCTGCCTGCTCCTTCATAGTACCCATTTTTCCTCTCTATGTGACTGCTTGCTTGGGTTTCTGTCTTCCATCCAGCTGATTTGCATGAAGAAAAAAAAAATCTGAAGTGGTATGTCAAATTTGGCTGAATTGGTATTAACAGGAGTATCAGTTTGCTTCTTATGCTAAAACACTTCAGTGTGCTCCTTTTTGGCCCCAAGTCATCTTATGTTTTATTGAAATATTTGCCCACGAGCTTTAAAAGATACCAATAATTGAGCTTTCATCCTCATATTTTTTTTTCCCGTGGAATTTTATTTATTTAGGGGAGCAATCTGATAGCTTATGTAGCGTGTAGACCATTGGCTATATGACTTCAGTAGAAGGTCATTGTGCAGAAGATTAATAAAGGTATTTGACTGTGTTGCATTTCCTCTTTATTCATTGTATGAACAGTGTTGACGTGTGCAGTACACTGATACAGATTGTACTCTTTCATCCAGCTACACACAGTCCTATTCTCCCTATTTTTTGCCTTTAAAGTGAAGCACTCGTAGTTGTGAATGATGTGATTTATTTTATTAATGGTATCTTTGCTGCAGGCTGTAGCATTGAGTCTCTTTGTCCCCATGAAGTCTTTTTTATTACAATGATAATATATGACTTAGTGTTTGTTTCAGTAACAAGGAGACAATTGTATTTTGCTTGTACTTTTTTTTCTGCCTCAAATTCTTTGGCCATTCCCAAAATAGACAAAATGGGCTGAAGGATATGCAAAGATCTTAATTTTGAACTTAGAATTATCTATTGGCACACTATTTTTAACTGGAGACAACAGCTCAAAAAAACCAATGCGTTCCTGAAGCATATCCTTAGGTTTCATTGAAATCAGTCTAAGATTTCGGGGCAAGTTCAGCAACATCTTCCTGTTAAATTTTTAAAGTTAATTAGACCTGCAGACCACTGTGTTTCTGGACTGCACATAAAGAGAGAGCCCAGGGCCATTCAAGGGGTTTGCAACAAGGCAAATCCTTGTTGTCTCCAGCTGCAGCAAGGAGTTAGGATGCAACTGTATAGGGTGGATGTTGTCCAGGGTATCAGGAAACCCTACTCCAAGAGAAAGTGCCTGATGCTTTCACTGACCACTAATCACCAGGGCTGCCCGTTAGAGCCCTGTGTAATAAGTGGCAACCCTGCCAGAGTAATTCCTTCCAAAACTCACCCTGCACTTCTGGCTCAGCACTGGGTCGAGCCCAGCTCTCAACAGCATCGTTTCCTGCCCACATTGGTGCCACTTGGAGACCTTCCACTGCAAATATTGATCCAGCTTACCCTGCTTTGCTGATGAGATCTGAGGAGATGACAGTGTTTGGCCTTCTGGCTGCAGGCTATTACAAATGACTGCAATGTGAATCAGATCCTCCGCCTACCTGCGTGGTACCACGTTTGGGATTCTTTTCCATCCCCTGCCCACGCAGTCTTTATCCCCAAGATTCTACCTGGGTAGGGAAACATGCTGCTGGAGGGATCAGGCTGGCAGACTGCCTTCTGGTTTGTGTTTCTGTCTCAAATACATCAGCTTTTCCTGTTCATGATATGCTTACAATAAGGCCTTGGGTGAGTGGCAATGCTTGGAGGTCTTTTGGCTCCAGTTGTGTCACTGCTTGTTCCGCACGTGTCATGATTCACAGGTCTGCATTCTTTGCACTGAATCAGACATTAGAGATGCAAAAGGTCTGTTAGGTCATCTAGCACGCCCTTTGGTGACTCTTCCTTTCAGGATGTAAGTGCAGTTTCTGTTCCACTAAGGAGAAAAAAGGAAGCAGGGTTACACAGTGTCTCTGCAGGTCTGGATTGCTGCATGAACCCAGGTCTTTGCTCCTTTGTGCTTGTGGAGAGCTTTTGGTCCTTATAGTTTCAAGATATGAGTATTGTTTCCTTTTTTCTTTTTTGCCTGGTCATGTATGGGTTGATACAGCAAAGGCAGAATAAAAGGCACAGTGCATTGGGTAATCAAAGGGGGAAAACTTTCTAAATAGTGGGGTTTGGGGATTTGTACCACCTGTTCTTCTCCATCACTCAGGGACATCTTCCTTGGCTTATTTATCCTGACATTTGTTTTTTCTGCTGCACCAAAAAGCATTGTTAGAATTTATATTTCTTTGATGAGCCTATCCAGAGTCTTGCTGATTGTCTCACTTAAAAGAAACTGGTGAAAGAGGTACTGCTAGGAACAGATCTTGCTTATTTGAGGGGCCAGTATTCCTTCCTTCATCACTGGAGAACCACTGGAGCTGAGACTGTCACTCCATGCTCTTTCAGCTCTTACATCGTCTATTGCTCACCGAGGTGTTTTTCATGACTACACTGCTGTGCTTGCTCTGGGTGTGCTGCCCTCTCTCCTTGCTCTATGCAGGTATATATATGCCCAGCAAGAATCAAACTAGATGATTACCTGTGTTTCAGCAAGACCTGGATGGAAGTTTCTCTTACTGGGCTCCATAAATGCATGGTGGGAGACAACCTGTGTGTGGAAGAATTCACTGTTTGAGGAGGCACTGCAAAAAGGCTAAACAAACCAGAAACTGAAAGTAGCAGCTTCAAAGCAGCAGACAAATCACTCTGGGAGTCTGACTTAGAAACCCATTTTTCTCAGGTGTGCCTAAGACCCAAGTACTCCACCCCAGTACTTCCCAGGTACTCTGTTGCATAATTTTAAAACAATTGTAAACAGTGAAAAAAAGCTCATGGCTTCAAGTCCATCATGCAGGATTCTCGTTTCAGTTCATGTCATACTCAGGAGACTTAATGGATGAAAGATGAAGTTATCAAATCTAACACAGGAGCCTTTCCTCTCAGGGGAAAAGAGAGTTGCTGCCAACTTGTTTGGATGGCAGCAGCTAGCCAAGCCTGTGTCCTGGAGTGTGCTTTAACCTTCAGCAAGTGCTAAATCCTCCAGCTGGATTGCAGCAGCGCAGGTTTGCAAGAGCTTCGTGTCTGACCTTCTCGCTGGTCATTGTGGCCGCCTGGACTTTCTTTTCCTCAGTGAGAAGCACACCAAAGAAATGTGTGACATAATTACAGTTGAGGGTTAATTTGTGATTCATTTGCTGGATAGCCAGACAAAAAGGATAACAGTGATGACCCTTCTTCATTTTCATAAAGGGCTGTTACTAGTCCTTTGAAAGTGTGCTACATAGGGGAAAAAAATCTCCTCAGAATCTTGCTGCTCAGGAGAGGCAACTGTGATTTCAAACAGTCTCTGTCCTCTCCCAAATTCAAAAATAAACTAACGATGCTCTCAGGCAGAGGAGTGCTTCCTTCTAGCACAGGCTGGTCTGAGGTGGAGTTGCTCTCTGCAGTGTCCCAGTGGGATATGGGGCTGCAGGCAGGACAGTGGGCAATGGGGATGTGGCTGCCAGCATGGAGGATAACAAAATAGTGACTTTTGTCCCCTTTCTGTTGTAGCTCTGCATCCCCCTTCCCATACTGCGAGGACACTTTAACCCCACCCTATTTCTCTGAGTAAGCAATGTGTAAAAAATGAGGGAGGGGCTGGCTTTGTTTTTAGTCAGCAGCAGGGTTTTGGTTTTTATTTATGTTTGAGGGAGTAAAAATTCATGTCCAATTGCTCAGAGTGGGAGATCTTGCCAATATTGTTCTGGTCATGCCTCAAGGCTACTTGGGAATTCAGTTAATGAAGTCCATGCTAATAGCTGAAGACCCGTACTTAAGAAATGCTTTCTAGGGGTTTTATAGATCTATGAATCTGTCTTAATGTTTTCGGTGTTGGTTTAATAAAACAAAAAAATTTTTAAGCACGCAATCTTTCTCCATGTGTTGATGACCTGAGTTTGTAGTTCAGGGGCCCGACAACCACTGGAGGAGGAGACACTTCCCAGAGAGGTGAGTGCCCAGATCTAGTGGGGACACTTCTAAAAGCTGCTCTTGCTCTGCTGCAGGATCCATTCCAATGAGAAATTATCATGTTTCCCAGCTCTGGGGTTTTTTGTTGGTTTGGTTTTTTTGTTGCTGTTGTTGTTGGTTGGTTGGTTTTGTTTTTGTTTTTTTAGTTTTATTTGTGTTGTCTTCTTTGCATTTTCCTTACTAGTGCCTGTAAATCAGTCCTAGGGTATTGTAAGGAGCCATAAAATATTCCTTATTCTCTGAGGCTAAATAGGTCCCATCCAGGGATACCTCCTACCTGGCTTATTTCAGTGTACCTTTCACAGAAATGCAGGGTGCTCAGCAGCTCCAAACCCTATGTTTTTACTGCATCTGCTTGATTATACCTAAAATAAGTAAAATAATATGAGCCTAAAAATAGATAAAATTATTTTTACTGGAAAATGTTTGGCTTGGAGTTCTTAGTCTGTTCATTGATGTCTGTCTCTGAAAGGGCAGATGAATCTCACATTTCCAAGAAGACTATAAATACAGAGCAGTGCAGTTTCATTTACTAATATTATGAAGCTAATTTGGCTGTAAATTCAATCGTACATCTATTTATCTAAACCATCAAGAGAAAACTCACCAAGCTGGGAGACTTGAGTTCCCAGCAAACATCTAAGCAGGAATACAAGTCTCTTCTCTTCTCTTCCTGTAAAGGAAAAAAATTGTGTCCTCTTAAAGCTCTGAAATTAGAAAAACTTTGTAGATTCAGGATCTACTGTTGTTTAAAGGCACCTTTATATATGTCCTTTTAATTTCTCTATAGTTTGTGATTTCTGTGTGTTTGAGGATAGCAGAATTTTCCTGCAGGTAAAAGCAGGCAAGTGTCTCCTCAGTTACTAATTAAAAAAAAATAATGAGAGAGAGAGAAACATTTGATAGTCTGCCTGGTACATTTCCAATAATTGAGTGATAATATGGTATTCTTGATATCTCAAGCAACTCATCAAGCCTTTCAGCACTAAGCAGGCCACTAATGGATGCAGAATAAGTCCCTACTAAAATACAATAATCTTTACTGGAAATGGTAAGCCTGTGACAGTGTACTCTAGTGTAGGGTGGCAGGGATCTACCTGAGGTGGAATTTGGTGAGATACTCAATTTATTGTCACTGGCTTACAAAATGTTCCAGGAATTTCTTCTGATTCTCTGAACTTTCCCTCACGTCACCTGACTTTGACTCAGAGCCCAGACTGCAAAATGTAGTTTGGTTTATGAGATAAGGTTTTCAATTTCAACCTTAACAGAATTAAGTATTGACTTGACATTTATACAGATTCTGCCTCGTGGGATGAGTTGACTGATTAAAATGAGGACAAGAAATCTACCAAAGTGTGAAAAGCAATGATGAGTAGGGGAGAAATAACAGTTAATAGTAATTAGGGAAGATTATATCATTTGTGGCTCTGGAGGACCTCATACTGAATGATCTGTAAAAGTTAGTTAGACAGCCCTTCAATAAAAAAGCAGAAAATCCCAGTGAACTTCCTAAATGTGGTTGACTTGAAATCTTATTTAGTGCAGGTCTCGTTACATCAGGTGAGTATTTAGCAGAGGTGTACAACATTAGTTCCCACCTTTCTCCTCCTGTGAAGAGGCAAGGGCAGGTCTCACTTGCATGGCTGTTTACTCTGCTTTTTTCATAACCTTTAATATTACTTTCCATTATCCAAACTGAGTGACTGCTGAATGAAACAAAACAGAAATGATGGAAAGGTTCTATAGCAAAATGTATTGGGGGAAACGTCATAGCTTTTAGAAGATGGAGAGGGAACCAATAAGGAGCTGCATCCTCAAAGCCCTGGCTTCCTGTTAGATTTTATTTTCTTTTTTGCTGCCTGTTTTCTTGCCTGCCTCTGTCACTCTTTCCTCTTTAGTCTCTCCACTGTGTTGAGCTTCTGCAGTGAAACTGTCTGACTGGGCACAGGATTTGGGTAGCATTTTTTAATTCATTAGAAATGGTATATTTATGCTATTTATCTCTATGTTGCTTTCAGAAATAGACTCTTAATTTCTGTCTGATATTCCTAGGCAGTACCTTAACTGGAAGCCGTATGGAACCTGTCAGCAGATGACCTGAAAGCTAATTTTTAGAACCAGATTTGTCATCTTTTGTTCCTCTCTATAAAATTTATCATTATCTATCCTTTGCCCCAGTCTACACCAAGTTATTCACTGGAACTATGGGGAGGCAGCATGGAGAAATACTGTAAAATCTCTCAAATAACAGCAGATGGGGGGAAGAAAAACCTGCTTTGCTCCCAAAGGCAAAATATCTGGGCACAGAGACAAGTATCATTTATAGCAAGAGCTGATAATATTTTAATTTTTTTATTAACTAGCTTCCCTCTAGGAAATGTTATTTGCTTGTAATGATCTGTTTTAGTGAAATTGAGAAAACTGTGAAGCAGTTCAATATTGAAATGGACACTTCTTCTAGACTTCCTTCTCTACTTCGTATTTTTCCATTTCTTTTTCTCCAGTGTCTTGGCTTTGTTTCTGGTATGTACATGATAGGAATGATCATATATAGTGGAGTATTTTGATATTCAGAGTTTTTCAGCTCTATTTTTATTCATGTTCACTAGCTTCCCAGTCTCTGTTGTTTGGGGGTTTTTTAAGCTTAAAATTATTTTAACCTTTGACACTATTTCCCACCTTGCAATCCCTTCCTCCATTGTTCTCCTCCTTTATTTGGCCCTTAACCACTCCCTAAATGACATTCTGAACTTCTAAATCTTGTTCTTTCTTTCTCTGTTTGACAATGTCTAAGGAAAGGCTCTAGGGTATGGATTATGTGTGAATAACAATGTCCAAGGAGAAGCCTCAGGACACCTCCATACTTATTTTGATGCACAATACTTTTTCTTCTCTTTCCTTAGGAAAAACAAGTAAAATCCTCAGATGATGTTCCCAGCACACCTACTAGCTACTCACTTTAACTTGTGGGATAATGGGTTTTCATTTTATCCTCTTGGTGGTGAGGACACCACCAAGCATCAGGACACCACTGAGCATCAGGACAGCTCAGAGCAAAATCTTACTATGAGGGGCAAGTAGATGATTCTAACAGAGGGGTCTAACCTTGATTGCTGTCATCTCCTTTTCTTATCCCTGCTATGTGCTGCAGTTCTTGGAAATGCTCAGCAATTACTCCTTTCCTTGCTGTTAATGCTGTTTCTGTTTTTACAGATGCATCAAATGCAGTTTGAGGACACATTTAATAGACAGTCTATTAGCCTGATACATGACCTCTGATCTCAGACATTTATGATCTCAAAAAGCCTTCCATGAACTGTAATTCCCTCTCCAATGCTCTTGAAAAAAGCCTTGTTTTTAGCAGATTGCAGCTGAAGAAAGGAGATGATGGCAAAGACACAGGGTTTCAGTGGGAAGAGTTGCTCAGGAAAGCTTTAACAAAAGAGAGGGGGAGATGGCAGCAATGATAGAAGTGAGATTGTGTCAGTCACTGAAGCTGGGAAACATGAACACAAAGAAAAGAGACCAACAAAGGAATTCCTTGAAAGAAATGGACTCCAGGACAGTGTGAAGGGAAAGATGACTATTAGAGCTCTACTGTGACCAGCCTAGGGCAAAGTAAGGAATCGCTGTGAGGGGTTTGGGAGCCCATGGAAGGAGTTCAGCAATAATCCTATTGAGTGGGGATCGAGCTTTCCTGGCAGGGGATGTCTCTGGTGAGATTTTAACTGAAGTGAAGTGCTGGTGAAGCAATGCTGTGCCTGCTGAGAGAATAATGAATGGCGAGGAAGACAGGAATAAGAAGTAGGTGGAGAGATAAATAGAATCTATTTAGTGGAGAATTGTGGTGGGGTGGACATGAGCTGCTTTTTATTGAATAACTGTCACTGCAACTACCGTGTAAGTGAATCTACTCTTTATCCCTAATGTGTACATCAGTTAGGTCATGACTGGCTGTTCCATGGCTGTTCCATGGCTGGCTGTTCCATGGCTGGCTGTTCCAAGGCTGGCTGTTCCAAGTGGAGGTGAAAGTCTGTTCCAAACCAGACTGCAGCTCAGCTTTCACGTTTGTTCAGCATCCTCAGATGTGCTGTGGGTTTATTTGCTTTCCTCATTCTACTAATTTCTGTTTCAGCTACTGAAGGGAATGAGGGGGAGAGTATAATTTGTGCTGCTGGCATTTCTTATATGTGTTATTTAAGGTAGGGCAAAGTCCAAGTTCACTAGTAACTAGTGCTAACTGCCTTCTGGGCTGGTGCTGTCTGGAGCTGGAAACTCAGGAGGCTTCACTCTGGAAGAATGTATGGATTGAATTGTAGCCCTCGTGCTTCACTACTCCTAAGCTTGTCATTTAAAAATAAACAGATAAATAAATAAACATAATTATTGGCTGCTGGATCACAGAATACCTCCTGTCTTACATACCTGTATTTGTAAATATTATTTTATTCGTATGAGTGGATTAAATCCAAACATTCCATTGCAGCAGTAGAGTGCAAAGAACACTTGTAAAAGTTGAAGCACAGCTTCTGTGGCAATACCAGAGGAAGGTCCTGGGGACTCTGTCACAGTGCACTTGCCTTTTTCCATGACTAAGATAAGGTAAACGACCCTGTTGCCTTGAAGAAATCAGCTTCTGTGTGTGACCTGTGTCTTGCCCTACTGAATGAAGGGCAAGGCTGTCTCTGTGTAAAGGTGAAAGTGAATTGCCTCTGTTTATTGGTTATAAAGAACTCATGTGTTTTGTGTGAACTTACAGATTGCTTGCAGATAAACCCTAGGACACACAAAAAGTATATTTATTTCCTGTTTCTTCTTGTATCCTCCATAGTGGCTGCAGGAGCCCTTTTGTCTGTCATATTTGATAGCTCACAATTCTTATTAACTCTGCAGTAAAAACCTCACCAATTTCATCCAGTGTTGCATTAATCCCTTAACAAGAGATAGATAAGAAGGCACTCTCAGGGTGAATTGCTGAGTGCTTTGCTTACCTTGCTGTGGTTTCCAATGTCCTCGTTTGTTGTGCTTGCTGTGGATACTCTGAGCTAGGGAACCCTGTAGTGAGATCAAATCAAATTCATCTTAATCTCTATGTAATGGGTCAGGAAGTGGTTCAAACACATCTTTATCATTCAGCAGGGAAAATGCAGGGAAATTGTAGCCCATTACTCTGTTTTGTTTCTACAACTGACTTCCTAGGATTTTTTCTCTTAATACGGTAATTGCATGGTTAGAGAGCCCAAGAGCTTCTTGGTAGTCACACCTGTGCCCTCATACATTTCTCTAAAAAGCATTTCAGTATCCAGCGTTTTAATTGTGTAACTAGGGATTCGTTGCCTTCATTTTCACTTCTGAGAAAGTCAGAGTGACATATAAAAGACAAATACATGCTGAATGCATTGAGATTTTACAAAGGCTTTATGAACTTATTACCAACCTATTTTAAAATACTTACTAAGTCCCTAATATGTAAGTGCTGAGCTGAAACTACTGATACATGATGCCACTTCTGACATTTTTAGGGGGGGAAAAAACCCATTAACTGAAAAAATTACTAAGTTCACAGAATCACAGAATCACAGAATGGGGCCACAGGGGTCATCTGGTCCAAGCTCCCTGCTCAGGCAGGGTCATCACAGAGCACATGGCACAGGATTGTGTCCAGATGGTTCTGGAATATCTCCAGTGAGGGAGACTCCACACCCTCTCTGGGCAGCTTGTTCCAGTGCATGGTCACTGCACAGTAAAGAGGTTCTTCCTCATGTTCAGGTGGAACTTGCTGTGCATCAGTTTCAGCAAAGGAGTGTGCAGTCTGCTGTACTTCCCACAGGGGTCTTGTTAGTCACTCAGAAAAAGTAAACTGCGTTTGATGAAGTTCACCCTGGCATTTCAAAAATGAGAGCTCAAATCAAACTCACTCTTACAGAAAACATAAATGCTCTGTTGAAACAATTAAACTGCAAAATGCCACGGTGTGCTATTTTGGCAGGGATCTGAATCATGACACACCTTCCCCCATTTGTGTGGGAGAAATCTCAAGTGGAATGCAAGATTAATTATTTGGTGACGGTTGGGTTTTCTTCCACCGGAGATTACCTCTTTGCACAGCTATGAGCTGCTGGTGGCAGCTCCTGTCCACATCCCCCAAAAAAGCATGTCCTGTATCACAGAACCGAGTCAGAGACCACTGTCAGGTACAGCTTCACCTGGTGCAGTAAATTGGGCTTGTTTCTATACATGCTGCAGTTCTTGTTTAGCAGTCCCCATGTGACCTGCTGTGTTTGCTCAGAGACCAATTTGATTTCAGAAAGGCTCTGTGCAGTCACTGCAGCCTGTCTTGATGTTATCAGCTGAGAGATGAGAGTCATAGATCTTAATTCTCACTGTTAAGGAGTGTCAAAAATACACAGCAGGAGCCCATATGTTATGTGTATTTTACTTAGACCTGCCTGATCTCCCTAGGGCAGTTTTTTTATATATTGAGACACAAAAATAATACAATCATGCTGCTTTGGATGTAATGTCTATAACTCTGTCCAATCCATTCCCACATGGCCAGAAAAGGTGGTCGTTGCACTATGCCTCTCATTATTAAATACAGACTGGCATGAAAGAAAGAAGTGGTGAGGATGAATCCATGCTCAGATGTAGCATCACACTAAAAGGTCAAAAACAAAACTGAAGTTTTGTCAACATTAGACATTGTTCTTCTTTCTGGAAAAAAAAAGCCTATCGTTTATTCCCCACACTGGAAAGCATTTATACTTCATTGCCCAATGATCTATGAAGGTTCTCCAATACTAAGGCAAGTGCCAAAAGAAGAGTCAAAAAGCCTGTAGGGCATGGATGAATGACAGATTTGTTTTTATGACTTCCTACCATGAAATGAGAAATTACTTTACTTTTCTGAGAGTGGGAATTGCAAAGAAATTCGGTCAAACATGTAGTGTGAAACTTGCTTTCAACAAAGTGAGAAGTATTTTCAGCAAATGTAAAGGAAGGCTTAATGAAAGTACTTGGAAGCCAAAGCCTTTTAATCACTTTGGGCCCAAGTGTAAAAAATCTTAATGCCAGTACTAATACAAATGTCTATCATTTCACTAATATCAGGCAAATCCAAACAAAATGAAAATCCAGACATCATGAACAGACCATACCTTTTGGCTGCATCATTGATTGACTTCTGGTGATAGGATTCTTATGGCCCTCTTGAGGAGCAAGCTGGGTTTGCTTCCTCCTGCGTTGGACACAGTGCTGCCGTGTAGGAATCTCCTTTGCCACAGCCAGACAAGGATGGCCAGTTTCTCTAGAGATAAAAAAGGTAGAAAATGAGACAGGATAGAAGGTCTTGTGTCACTGTGGACAGGAGGGAGAAAGGATTTCTTTGGTGAAGGGTGCTTTTTTTTGTCCTGCATGATCCATCCAGCTGGTTGCTTTCCTTGCCTTTCTAGCCCTCATCAAGTCTTACTCCCCCAGCCAAACAAGCTGCTTACACAGCCTTGTTCCTTCTGCCACTGTCTCCACTGTCTCCCAGGGAGCAGACAGCAAGCAAATCTCTCCTCACCCTTCCCCCTTCCCTGAACTGCATGGCACAGCCACTTGTCAGCCGCATTTTTCTCTAGCTAAACACGTAGCCCTCAGCCTGTGATGTTTCCTGAGGCTTGAGGAGGCAGCAGTCACAGCCACATGTCAGGGTGCTCAAAAGGTCAAAAAAGACACAGTCAGAGAAACCATGCTTGCTCAGAAGAAGCATGGATTGAGGTGCCCTGGGGAGTGAGGGTAAAGCAGGCACACCTAAACCCTTCCTCTAGAAAATGGAATGGGATAGAAAAGTCATTGAACTCCACCCTACCCTGCTCAGTTGACTCTGCTTATGAAGGCATGGTTAGACACAGAGGGTCATCTGGCTTCTCCAGCTACCCACCGACTGCAGAAGATGAGCATAAAGCTGCTGAAGAAATAGTCTTTGCTCAGTCCAGATGGAAAGGCTCAGCCAGTTCCTTGCAGAAGCTGTGTAGGACACAACAGCCATCAGGGCTGCACCGTTTGTGCAGCCTGTGCAGTTTGCACATTTGTGTCTAGTCTGTCAATCAGGACCTGCCATATTGTAGTCAACGAAAAGAGCACATTCCATTTATTCACAGTATTTCATAGCATGTGGTTAAACTAGCCCTGTTCCCCACTGTTGTGTGGGTATGGCTTCACCACCAGCAGCACAGAGGCTTTCAGCCTCTTCCACTCCAGGCTGGGAATGATCCTGTTTGGAAAGGAGGTTTCAGCACCCCCTTTGAACCTGATGCTGGAGGAGGGGGAAGCACAGCTATCACGAGGCCTCCTGGGGCAGCCTGCTGGGATGTCTGCAAATGTGTGTTGGTGGCTCCAGCAGGGCCCACTTGACCACTGGCTGGCAGTCCTTGTGGGTTATGTGGTTGGAGCTGCTCTGGGTGGGCTCTGAATGGGAGAATAGGATTGTCGTATAGGGAATCTGTGGAGAGCAGCGTCTTGGATGCTTCAGTGATACCTCTGTCTCCTGAAGTCCAAACTGAGGTTTGGAGGATGGCTGCAGGATTTAGAGGGTGGCTGACAAGGGACACAAAAACCTTGTAAAACTCAATGCCTTTTTCTTCTTCCCCCAAGCAAAGTCTGTTCAGAAAGAGCCTCTTCACTCTGGGTGCCCCGAGGAGCTACCATGGCCACCATATTCAAATATTCAAGATGTTCAAAATTTCAAACATTTGAACAATACCTCTCATTCTGCCTCTGCCTGCAGCACAGGTCAGCACTGGGAGGAGGCCTGGACAGCAGGTCCACAGGGTCACCTGGAATAGGACAAGGAATGCTGAGCAGGAATACCATCAGAAGAAAAAGGCACATGCAAACAGTCTTGTGCTGGATAGGATGGCTGGGGTGCGATGTGGCAGGTGGAAAAACAACCCACGGGATGGCACAGCTTTGAACCTCAGCACGGATTTTCTGTCCAGGGAAGCAAAATGCATGTTATCCAAAATGGCACAGCAGTGCATGCCGCAGCCACAGGTAATACAGCATGGTTGGCTTTAATCTCCTGATCCACTCCTGTTTCACTGCATTCCTTGTTAGCACGCAGTGCTCAGGCAAGAACTTCAATGTTTTCATTTGCAGGGAGCCAAGTAAGCAAATATTTTCTTGCATCTTATAAGCTGTTTTGAAGAAGTGCAAACCTAACACACTAGACTTGATGCCAGACCCAGGAAAACTGCAGGTCCCTTTCTGCATTTCCCTACACAGCTCCTGCTGATGTGATAATGTGAGAAAAAGTTGCTGGCTTCCTGCACAAGCTCTGCTGTATGTAGGGATGATGTGCTGACCTTGGGGTTGGATATCTTGCCGACTCTCTTGTCACCACTAGACGTGTTATTTAGAGCTGTCTCTGCTGATTTTTGTTTTCACCGCTTTCCTTTTTGTCCTCTTCTTTTTAAAACATTGCTTGTTAAAAGCAGGCCTTAGCCTTGGCAGTGCTTTTGGAGAATGTCCACTCAAAAGTTCTATCTGGGCACCAAGAAAATACTTGTTTGGGTAAGAGTTAATGGGAATATTACTCATTAGCATTCATTTAATACAAAGTAGTAAAGGCAAGTGGTGTTTAAGCACAGGAGTGAGTTTGGTGAGTGGTGAATGCCCACATTTCAGTGGGCTCACAGTGTAAGCTCCTCAATGTGACTGTTTATTCTATGTAATAAAAAGATAAATTTAGTTTTAAGGGTAAGTTTAATGATTATCATAGTTTTTGCCATTATTATTTTGTGTGACTACTACTATTTTTAAATAACATTTAAATACACTTTCCTTTAATAGAAGATTTGACACTGAGCCAAAGGATCTTAAAGATTTTGTTTTATTACATTAAGGACTTTTAAAGATGGGAGTTGGAGTTGCTAGCAACAGAAAATCCTAGAGATGTGTTTATTTCAATTTTTCTGAAGGAAATTATTTGGCAAGTAGAACATTTGTCTTGCACGATGCTTATCAGAGAAGACAGAATTTTTTAAAAATTGTATATTGAAAAAATAGTGTCTGATTACATACAACATGTTCTGCCAGATATTCCGAGACAGCACCAGAAGGCACCACATTTCAAGTGGCAACAACATGTCATGGAAATATCTGAAAAGTCTCCTTCTCAGTAAAATGTCTGTTTACCATGCACTTGTTATCAAGCTGGCCTGTTTACTTTTACCTGAATTTCCCCACTATTCAATTGTTAGATATATTTTCTTTTTTCAGGTAGATTCTTATTTTAAGTGATATAAGAGTATAAAAAAGCATGTTTTTTTAAAGTATATATTTAAAGGTAATTCATTCCTACAGCAGATGTCTTGATCTCTTTGATTCATGTTGGCTTCAGTCTCTTGTTCTCATGCACATAAATAAAGACAACAAAAAGAAAATCTATTTCAACAGCTTCTTCACCTGTGGTGTTCCTGGTGATGAATTAATAGGCTGATTTAGAGGAAGATACAGAGTGTCTGGACCAGCAGTAAGAAAAGGGCTTGTGTTGTTTATACTCCAGTATGGCTCACTTGACTGATGTAGTCTTTCTGGGTATCCTCAGGCATATTCCTTGGCGTGTTTGTGCTTGAATGCCCTGTCTGCAATGGGATAACAATATTTCTTCTGTCTGTCTAGATGGTAATTTCCTCGTGACAGAAACTGGATCTTACAACATGTTGGTGCAGAATCCACTGGTGTGATCCACTAGTATTGCTTCTTTAAATTGGTGGTAAGTAACAACTTGGACAAATATGAATATTAAATGCTGATTCCTCAGCTGACATCTCAGTACAACCTAATTTCACATATTTGAACAAGTGCTTATCTTCTGCTTGGCGACAGGCCTCACAGGTCCAAATAGAAAGGATTTGTCCAAGTCTGCTAGAATCACCTTTGAACCGAAAGCTCAAGTGCCTCTGAAGCTGGGCAGAAGATATCATGAATATAGGATATTCTACTATGTGTGTAGAATTTCCTTGAGGTATGCAGATTGGGGTGGGAGGAAAAGGAATGGAAGAGGGATTGCTCAAACTCTGAAACGGGCTATTTTCCCTCCTCTAGCAATTTTTCTCCCATTCCTTGTCCCCATACCTAAACTGGGGCAAGCCAGAAGACAGCAATTTCACATGTTTATCATATGTTGAGATGTACAGGGAGTGTGTTGAGACTACACTGCAGGACTCGGTGGAGGAATCTTAGAAAAAGACTAGCAGAGGAAGTCAGTGGAGTGGGAGTTTGCCAACAAGGAATAGGAAGAAAAAATGGCAAGAATGGCAGACAGGAGGAAAAGATACATTTTACAAGATTTTTGTGCTGGTATTTCAATTCTCCTACCCAAAGAAAATGAACTACCAAACCTTCTCCCATTCACCCACAAGTAACCCTTATGTGAAGAAATGACAGAACTGAGGGAAATTGTTGGAGGCTGAGAAAACAGAATTTCCCTAAGCGATAGCTGTGATTTCAGCAAGCTGTGACATTTGAAAACACAGCCAGACTAACCTGTCCTTTATTCCCTGGCAGCAGAGATGCCCTGTTATGTTCCATAGGCAACTATGATCAGTAGCTGAGTTGACCCAAACAGTAAGGAAAGCTTCAACAGTTGGGGAATCTTGGATGTATGAATAAATGCAGCAGTTTAGTACTAGGAAGGCTGAAAAAGAGCATGGAGACAGAAAAAATGTCTCTTTAAATGAAGTTCACGTCCTCAAGCAGTTTTTAGCCCTAGAAAGAGCAATGTTTACGTATCTGTGAACTTCTCTACAGACAGGACCTTGCTGTACAAACCCCATTGCTAAAAGCAATACTGTTTCAAGACATCACTAGGTAAATAGTCCTTACTGCCTATTTTCAGCACTGGAAATTTAAAAGATGATATAACTGTTTTGAAGAACAGCTCTTCTGCCTAATTGGTGATTCCACTTTGCATGGATTTTTTGGTCATTTCAGTCACCACCAGGGGATCAGAACATAACAGCTTGAAGAGCCAAACATTGGACAACCAACCACAGAGGGTTTATCACCATCAGAGCAGTGCTGACGGTTCAAGGAAGAGCCCCACATTTCATATCAGTGAGGAGAAAACCTTTCACTGTCCTCAGGATGTACCTGCATTGCACAGGTAAGTGCGCACTGGAAAGACAGGGTGGGCAAACTAGCCTGGGCACCAAAGTCATGGATCCACATGTAAATGTGCTTGTTTAAATATTCTTCCAGTATCTCTATCCTGTACAGTAATCTCAGTTTTTTAAACCACTCCGAAGTACTGACTCTTTTAAATCTCATAATTTCCTAGTCTCAGACATCTGGTAAACTCCATCTGTGCTGTGGGAATGTGCTATTTCAAGGTCATGCATTTCAGTAAATGATTCCTAGTGCATTTTGCTCCTCTGTGGATTTAGAGTTTTCAGAATTAACCAGGCAGATCTCTGCATCCAGCTGAGGTACAGAAATACTGGGACAACGAATTCTAGAAAAATCACACTCGAACTTTATTCTCTGGGAGTGGATCAGGAAGGGTAAAGGGAAATAGAACTGAGGCTGGAAGTGGCCTTACAAAAAGTGAGTTTATAGGAAAAAGCAGAGTAGGCAGTTTGCTAAATAAATGCCATGAAGCACAAGCACACGTCACCTCAGTGCAAAAGGAGGACAGGAATTTCAGTTAGACCAATGCCTCAATCATTAGCTCTCCTTTGATCTCAGCATAAGGAGGAAATATGCAGAAAATGAAATGTAGGTCATCATACTATAGAGTTATACTAAAATGGTAATACAAGCCTTTATCGTGGAAATTACACTGTAAGTTAGCCAGAGAAATAAAATGCAAGGAAGAATATTTCTTGAAGGATATATTTAAAAGGAGGGAGTTCAGGCTCGGGTGGTATACAATACCAAGAAGCAAGGAAAAGCACCAAGAAAAGAGAAATTATTTTTTCCAGTTGTTTTTCTAATATAGTTCATTGCAATCAAATATCTAACAAATTCTTGTCTACAGACAGACCAATATGTGCATTGTTTCTAAATTTCATTCTCTTTTTTTTAGAACTTTTCTTTAATTCTTGTGGTTATTCACAAGTCTTGTTTTCTTCCCCAGCATGCAGCTTCTGAAAATGTAGGACATGTGCTTTCTTGTTTCATAATCTAGGTTATTGCTAAAATATTTAATAATACCAGATTGTGTGACATCTTCTGGATAGTTGTGTGATGCTACCCTCAATTTTGTCAATGAACCACTGGAAATCACCAGGTCCAGTTGTCCCACCTGTCCTGTTCCAGCTCTAGTGCTGTCATCTAACATAACACAGGGGTTATGTAATAGCCTATTATAACACAGAGAATCATGAAATCATAGAATAGCCTGGTTTGGAAGGGACCTTAAAGCTCATCCAGTTCCAACAGCCCTGCCATGGGCAGGGACACCTCCACCATCCCATGCTGCTCAGAGCCTCATCCAGCCTGGCCTTGAGCACTTCCAGGGATGGGACATCCACAGCTTCTCTGGGCAACCTGTGCCAGAGCCTCACCACCTCACAGTAAAGAATTTCTTCCAAATATCTAATCTAAACCTGCCCTCTTTGAGTTTGAAGTCATTCCCCTTTGGTTTGGATAGCTCTGTTTCCTGCACAAGAACCATCTTTTTATTATGCTGCCTCTTGTAGATCTGTGGAAACATCCCAAATGTAAGAAAGCAAACAGGCTCGTGAGTATTAGGGGATAATAAGAAGCTTCTTACATCCTGTATGAGTGGAACAGCAACCAGCAGTGTTTAACCTTTTGGTGGTGAAGGAAAAAACCCACTTTCTCATTTTTAAGGTCTATGAGGAAGGTCTAAAAGGTACCTTAGGTTTCCTTCCAGCCTCTTTTTTTATCCTAGTAACATAATTAAATAAACAGATAAATCAATGCATATGTGAAAATGGATACATGCATGTTGTCTAACTATACCTGGAATCATATATAGCGAATCAATCAAGAGTGGGTTGCTTGGTTTGGTAGAGGATTGCCTTAATGCCCAGGTGTGCAAAACCTGAGCTGCTCACTAAAGAGCTGATGCTGGTGCATTCTCTTAAAAAACACCATAAATTGGCCCACGTGTTAATTGCTCAGGGCAGTTATCTAAGTGTTAGGGAAAATATATAGCATCATGAACTTACACAATCCTGTCTAAAAATCCTATCCCTACACAGTTTATTTTACTCTTTTCTCTTGAGCTGTTGTTTTTCTGTAATTATGACTGGCTATAAACACACCTGAATTGCTAAAATAGTAATAAAAATTAATAAAAATTGACAAGCCCATCTTAAACATTACAGAAAAAAAAAAACCTGGACTTTTCTTTTATAGATCAGTTTCAAGCCTCAAAGAAAATGACACATTTTGAAGTGTTTACTACAGACTACTTTACTGGAATAGGTAGATGCAAAAATAGATCAGGATTTATAAAAAACTGCAGCTACTTGGCTGAAAATAGGTTTACTTTTTACTCAGATAGAAACTAATAAGTATGTCTGAGGAGAAACAGCTGATTTTTCTCCCAGTTTCTGGGTGCTCATCGCTCATTAAATAGTTCACAGTTTTTGCATAAACAAGAAAAATTCTTGCCTGTTTTGTTCTGAGTTAGGTCTTACATTCCTGTTCAAAGGAAAACCAAATTGTTTGTAGCTTTTTCTCCCAAGCTTTTTGTTTTATGACTTTGAGAAAGCTGGTATCCTCACATATTCTCATGGTCAGCAGTGGAGTCCTTGATGGGTATTGCAGCACACAGATGTCCTTTAGATGACACTATCCACACAGTAGGAGGGGTGATGTTCAAGGCCTGTTTGAGCGAGGTCAATAAACAAGTGCCCGTGATAGGTACACATATCATCCCAAAGCAGTGGAATAACTCAGAGTTACCTGCCACTCTGACTCATGCCCCAAAGATTTTTGTAACTTTTTTCTGAGCTAAGCCTGAGAACAAGTTTTCTTTTAATTAAGCTTTTATGTTCTCACGGAGCGCTTTTTAGCTTTCAATATGTCACTTACTGCATACACGTCTTCTAACCTTCCAAACCCACATCTTTGCCAGGCTGCCAACGTAAAATAAAGTTCTGGATCTTTCTCTCAAGCACTTCCTGAAGTCTTTTTTTCCTTCCTGTCATTATATAAAGCACTACGGTGATCTTTCTTTTAAGCTTGCCATCTGGATGTCATTCTTGATTTTGTCTCTTTTTCAATATGCATATCCAGGCTAGACCTGAAATGACGCAGCTTCTTTCTACGCAATGCTTCTTAAGGCTGTACTTTCTTTCCCAGCTGCTTCATCAAAACTTTGGTCATGGATTCATCATCTCAAGTCTTGGTATTTCCAGTTCTTCCTCTCTGTTATGAAATCCCACATTTCCTACCTCCCTAGGGATGTGAAAACTGGTGCTGAGAAATTTATTTTCCTGGCTGCATGGATCATCCAAAACCCCTTTTGAATCATCTTCCCCTGCTGCCTCCTATCAGTCACAAGTTTCTTGTCTTCACCTTCTGGGTAAAGTGCCTCACCACTCAAGACTTTCCCGGGTTGGCTGATCTTGAAGTGAATCCTGGAATGTGTAGTATCCTCATCTCCATGTTTTTATTCACATGTATAGCCCTTGTGTAGCAAAACCAGGGCTCACAGCAAGATCTGCGCCTGGGGGAAGACAAGATGCTGACTTGAGTCAGGGCTCAGGGTGCAGGGAGGAGAGACTGGCACTTCCAGGGCTGGATCTGCTCTGGCTGCCCTGGTTTTAGACTGTCTCTATACTTGATACTCTCTCTCTCTACCTGTGTTTATACAACAAAGAGTAAACAGTTTTTACTGACATCTTTGGGTGCAGTTACAAAACTACAAAGCCCACTGCTGTTCATTAATTGCAATCCATCTCCTGTTTCTCGGTGATCACTGCCTTGTGCTTTGAAAGAATATAACTCTATTTATGAAACTGGATTCCAAAATTTACAAATGCAAAGAATTTAACTTTTTTTTTTTGGCAATAGAATCTTTTGATCATAATAGATGATTGTGTTATTTTAACCCTTTGTCATCTCAGTCAGTGTTATTTAAAGAACAAGATTTTCATGCAGAATTCACAAGGTTGGATAGCTACATCAGTGAGAATAGTTGTTTTAAATTATGTATAATGAAACTGAAACCTAAAAAATTAAGGAATAATAAAAAATGTTTGGCTTTCTATGTAACATTGAACCAAGAACTCAGATATCCTATTCCAATAGTTTGCATAGAGAATAGCACATTCTTAAAACTCACTTAAAATCTGCTCTTCATGTTACTGCCCTTCCTGGCAGTGGAGTTTACTGGTTGCTGTACTAATGGCCAACTGTGAGATTGTGGCTGTATTTTTATTTAAAAACACCTAATACTTGATAAATTAGCTGCAGCTTCACTCCTTCGTAGTCTATACTTTTGATTTTTCTTAAGCTAGAGAACATAATTAAGAATTAGGAGACTTGTCCTGCTGGATTAATACTTACACAGGTCCCTGATCCTGGCAGTGACCAGTCATTGATTTGTAGGTGAGAGAAAACCAGAAGCAGGACACGTGGGAAGAAACTCTGTTCTTTGTTTAGCCAACCTGCCTTCAGGGTGCTTTAGAGACTTCCTGAGTCACAACTGTGTCCCTGGTCGCTGTTCTTAGTAGCTGCTTTCTGCTGTTTTCTGCTCGGTGACTTTGTCTAACCTTTTGTCACTCACATGCAGTTTCGTTTTCCACAGCCCCTTGTGGCAGCGACTTCCACAGTTCCATTGATTGTGTGAGTGGAAAACAGTATCCGTTTTTGTTTGTTTAAACTTGCTTCTCTGTACTATCACTGGGTGTCCCTTAGTTCTCCTGTTTTGAGACTTTCTCTGTTCAACTTCCCTGTGCTGCTTAGGAATTTACAGACCTCTGTTTTATCTCCCTCTCACTTATCTTTTTTCCGAACTGGAAAATATTAGGCTATGTATTCTCTCCTGTGTGAGTTGTTCCCTATTTCTGATCGGCCAGGGCAATAAGGAAACGGATGTGAGAAAAGCAGCTTATCACTGCAGGAGAATACCGAGGCAACCGAGCCTGAGTGCTGGCATTCCCCTTCCAAAATACTTTGTGAATCTCGGGGACGAAGTATCTCCTTCTCAAACAGTTACATCATTAACTCACAAAGTATCAGTTTGTTTCCTATGTGTCAAACACTCTTCACTCTGAGACAGAATGGGTGTAGAAGGGTATTGTTCTTGGTTTTAATGTTTTGGGGTTTTAAGCAGAGAAATTCAGTTAAAGAATTGCAATGCTCAGCATGACAAATTGAGAAATAGTAGAATTAAGATTAGGCTACATCATGGATTTGCTCCCATGTGTGTATATGATATCATGATAAGTTCTCAACAAGCTGTAATTTCGCTGTGGATCTCTGTTAGTCACTGCACAAGGCAGTCGATGCTGTCCTGGGTCTGTAGAGGGAAGGAAGTTGCTGCCTGTGGGACCCTCTGCTCATTTGGTGCAGAGCTGAAATGTGTGTTGAATGTTGGAAGTCTGGGTTTCTTGGGTGAATAAGCAGGAGGCTGCATGGATTGCTGCCCCTGCCTCCCCACACTGCTCCAGTGTTGCACAGGGCAAGTCCCTTCACCAAGGATTCCATGCGTGACCACTTCTTCTGTTTTTGTTTTCTTTCGTTTTGTAGAGAGGAGGAAAGTGTCTACCTTGCTGATGTGATTATGGCATTCAGGAGCATGATAACAGATATCTGTTACTGTGTTGGCAAAAGGATGCACCTGTGTACAGGTGTGTAAGGTTACACATACACGATGTTGTTGCTTTAAATCTTCACAAAAAGGGGGAAGCAAGGGAAGAAGGAATTCCCTGAAAGTAGGTCTAACAAGAAAACTTGTGATTCATTATAGTATGGCCATCTGCCGAGTGTTTTGGGTGTCCAGAAACATCCTGGGCAGTGAGGTGTCACCCAAAGGGGCAGGACACCACTGGAAGCAGCAGCCTGTCCCCAGCCGAGGTGGTGATGAAAGGACCAGGGTGAATCCACCACACACTGCAATCAGAGCGTTCTGGCCAGGTACAGAAAGGGATGAAATTGGACTGTGACACCCAGAGGGGGGTGACACTCGGGGGAAAGGGTGGTCTTGATCTGAATGGCCTAAATCAGTGAGAAACCCATTCTCGTGCACGGTCACAAGAAAATCTGGCGAAGAGCGGTGAAGGGCTATAGTCACTATGACTTTTCCCCATTTTTCCCTCTCGGAGGAAAGCGACATTAGCGACGCTTTGGCTTGAAACCTCTCTGTGCCTTGGCTCGGCATCTGCGTACGCAGGGTCACCAACAGCTCCCTGCCCATCCCGCGGGTATCCAGAGCGGCTCATTAATGTTGATGAGGCACTCAGACGGGCGCCCCACCAAAGCCCATGAGGACGTCGCTAATCACTCCGCGGCGCGCTGTCTGGAGGGGCGCGCCGGGGACACCGGGGGGCTGCCACCGCCCGCGCGACGCAAACACAGCGGCGTGGCGGTGCCGCGGGGCGGGGCGCGCCTCATGCATATGCAACACCTCATTAGCATGGCGATGAGCTCCGCCCCGCCCCGGCGGCCGTTTGCACGGCGGCTGGCCCCGCCCCCCGGCCCACCC